>JAAOOA010001658.1:95000-101264 GCA_012861695.1 Trematomus loennbergii
TTAAATATGTCGTGTAGTAATAGATTTATTTATTTTTCTTCTCAAGAGAGTACCAGAATGTGTATTTTATGTTAGTATTTAAAAAAGGGGGAGAATCCCCCCAGACCCCCCTGCAGGGGTTGGGTTTTCAGCATGTCAACACCTGTGGGGAAATTGCAGGATTGGCTCCAGGTCGCCCTTTTTATTTACTACAAGACAAATGTGCCTTTTTATTTCATACAGTTCAATTTGGATTGAGACAGGGAAATAATCTAAACCTCACGCGTGGCGTTTCACTGTCGGGGGGAGCGTGTATGTAATTACATTGCAAATACTGACTTGAGCCCCACCACTGTATGGGTTAGCCCTACCATAGATTACCCAACAAAAATACTCTGGAGCCGCAACTGCCGACCCGTATTGCGCATGCGCAGATCTAAGATCCAGTAGAAATGATAAAAAAGTAAAAGTCTGCTGCTTATTGTTCTACTAGGCCAAAATAGAGTCAAAGAGTATATGAGAGTGAGAGTGTGTTAATTAATATATTTGGCAGTTTGGAGTAAGTCTGTAGATTTGTTTGTGTGTGTGTGTTTCATGTATAGGCCTCTCACGATAATTAATTTTGTTGGATACATTTTCCCGGAAATTATTGCGATAAACGATAATATTGTCGGCACCGTTGTATGACCATTTTAGACCACTGACATAATGATAATATATAATAATAATTCAAGTACATCCTTTCAAACTGCTAGTCACATCCTCATGTAAATGGCAATTTATCGAGGTCAGAAAAGTTATCGAGTTCATTTTTATTTATCGTACGATAAGTCAATTAATTGCTTATCGCGACAGGCACACAATAAAACAGTGGAAACAAACATGTTTGACTTTCATTAGTGAATGAAACTGTGTGCCCTTTATAGTCTGTGTCCATTATTGTGTATTTGTATATATTGTATATATATCCTATATATATGCTAAGGTCCCGCTGCTGACACGATAGCAGTCATTTCGTGCGCATATGTGTAATTAAACCGAATTAAACCCATGATATCAAAATCTCACTCCAGCCAGGTACCCAAGTTGGCAACCCTGTATAAATATGTTCATTTTTACTGTCGGGTCACTCATTACAGGATCAGCTGCTGCATGAGACAGACTGACGCTGTGAGAAGAGAGGAAAAAGACAGGCTCTGTGTATTTGATGATTATATATCATTATATCGTCGTTATTCATTTGTTTTAAAGCTCAATAAATAACATGAAGACCTTTGACCGGCACTTTTATAATTTTGTCCGGAAGATTTAAACTTTAACACACGTTGACCGGAGAAAAACTCTGCGCGGATCCCTCGGCCCCCACCCATGGAATAAACAGAAGGGCAGCCATGACAACCATTCTTCTTCGCTGCTTTTGTGGAGGAAGTTGCTGCTTTTGTGGAGGAAGTTACAGCGCCACGTACAGGCTCGGCATATGTACTGCAGCTTTTCCAGCGGTTGGATGTAAACGGAGCCGTCTCGTGGAGCTTCACACAATCCGGTGTATATTGCGTGGGGACGGAAGGTTTTTTGCGGTTGCATTTGCGTTTCTCCGATGCGTTTTGCCGTATTTGTCCTCGTGGAGCCGGGGCCTCAGAAAGAGCAGAAGACCCTCCGAACAGCACGAGGTTTGTTCACACATTAACATGCTCTGTTAGCATTGGCCCATCATTGCCTGAAAGACACAGCCTGAACACACAAAGGAACACACACCAACACACACATTCATAAACATACAGTTGGATGGTCCCACTCCCAGCTGAAGAGCCCCCTGTGGAGAGCAGCCTGCTGCAGAAACCCCCTCCTGGGTCTCTCTATTGGGGGTCTCTGCTCTCCCTTTGTCCCCCCCCCCCCCTCCAGAGAACACCTTTATATTCTGCTCATTCACAGATACCTGTTGGGAGAAAGTGATGCCATGTTAGTGAGCTTCATTGAGCCATGCTTTTTTTTCAACCCAAAGCAAGAGAGTGACTCTTGTTTAGGGGGTCTCCTCTCTTTTCAAATAAAGTGGAAAACGTAAAAGTGACGAAAAGTAAGAGACAAGTATGTTTTATAGTATTAAAGAAACTACAAGGAATACAAATAGTGTTTCCATGAGCACCCAGAGCTGGTAGAAGTACTCAGGGCTTGTAGTAAAAGTAGAAGTACTCAGGGCTTGTAGTAAAAGTAGAAGTACTCTGATCTTGTAGTAAAAGTAGAAGTACTCAGATCTTGTAGTAAAAGTAGAAGTACTCAGATCTGGTACTTGAGTAAAAGTAAAAGTACTCAGGTATTGTACTTGAGTAAAAGTAGAAGTACTCAGATCTTGTACTTGAGTAAAAGTAGAAGTACTCAGATCTTGTACTTGAGTAAAGTAGAAGTACTCAGGTCTAGTACTTGAGTAAAAGTAGAAGTACTCAGATCTTGTACTTGAGTAAAAGTAGAAGTACTCAGGTATTGTACTTGAGTAAAAGTAGAAGTACTCAGATCTTGTACTTGAGTAAAAGTAGAAGTACTCAGATCTTGTACTTGAGTAAAAGTAGAAGTACTCAGGTCTTGTACTTGAGTAAAAGTAGTACTCAGATCTTGGACTTGAGTAAAAGTAGAAGTACTCAGGTATTGTACTTGAGTAAAGTAGAAGTACTCAGATCTTGTTCTTGAGTAAAAGTAGAAGTACTCAGATCTTGTACTTGAGTAAAAGTAGAAGTACTCAGGTCTAGTACTTGAGTAAAAGTAGAAGTACTCAGATCTTGTACTTGAGTAAAAGTAGAAGTACTCAGGTATTGTACTTGAGTAAAAGTAGAAGTACTCAGATCTTGTACTTGAGTAAAAGTAGAAGTACTCAGATCTTGTACTTGAGTAAAAGTAGAAGTACTCAGGTCTTGTACTTGAGTAAAGTAGAAGTACTCAGATCTTGGACTTGAGTAAAAGTAGAAGTACTCAGGTATTGTACTTGAGTAAAAGTAGAAGTACTCAGATCTTGTACTTGAGTAAAAGTAGAAGTACTCAGATCTTGTACTTGAGTAAAAGTAGAAGTACTCAGATCTTGTACTTGAGTAAAAGTAGAAGTACTCAGGTCTTGTACTTGAGTAAAAGTAGAAGTACTCAGATCTTGTACTTGAGTAAAGTAGAAGTACTCAGGTCTTGTACTTGAGTAAAAGTAGAAGTACTCAGATCTTGTACTTGAGTAAAAGTAGAAGTACTCAGATCTTGTACTTGAGTTAAAAGTAGAAGTACTCAGATCTTGTACTTGAGTAAAAGTAGAAGTACTCAGGTCTTGTACTTGAGTAAAAGTAGAAGTACTCAGATCTTGTACTTGAGTAAAAGTAGAAGTACTCAGGTCTTGTACTTGAGTAAAAGTAGAAGCACTCAGATCTGTACTTGAGTAAAAGTAGAAGTACTCAGATCTTGTACTTGAGTAAAAGTAGAAGTACTCAGATCTTGTACTTGAGTAAAAGTAGAAGTACTCAGATCTTGTACTTGAGTAAAAGTAGAAGTACCAGAGTGTAGGAATACTCTGTTACAGTAAAAGTATTCAAAATGTTCCTCAAGTGAAAGTATAAAAGTATTCTCATCAAAATATAGTGAAAGTAGCGACAGTAAAAGTAGTCATTGTGCAGATTGGTCCATTTCAGAATAATATATATGATATGTTTTATAATGATTGATCATGAAAGTGTTCTCAAAGCTGGTAAAGGTGCAGCTAGTTTGAATGACTTTGTATACTGCAGGGTAGCTTGGATTTACTCCAGGTGGAACTAAAGTCTGATTTAACACTTGGTTATATTTCACATCATTCATCACATCTGTGAAGTAACTAAAGGTATTAAATACATGCAGTGGAGGAAAAGTACACAATTTACCTCTGAATTGTAGTGGAGTGGAAGTACCCAGTAGCATGTGAAATACTCAAGTAAAGTACAAGTACCTCAACATTGTACTTAAGTACAGTACTTGAAGTCTACTTAGTTATTTCACACCTCTGTAACCTTGTGAATGAAATGATGATGGATAGAGAACTATCCTGTACTTCAGCCCCCTGAGAAGTGTTCTTTGTGCTCCTGTCAGGAGGGAAAGTGATGGAGAGAATCAGAACATCTGGAGTCCGGACGACGCCCAGATCTCCAGTTTCATTTCCAGCTACGAGCAGGAAGCCGGGTTACGGATCTGTAAAACCTGCGAGCGTTCACAGCTGACTTCTGTTACTCTGAGAAACCATTGCATTCCTGACGGGCCTCTGCAGATCCACACACACACACACACACACACACACACACACACACACACACACCACACACACACACACACACACACACACACACACCACACACACACACACACACACACACACACACACACACACCACACACACACACACACACACACACACAGACACAGACACAGACACACACACACACACACACACACACACACACACCACACACACACACACACCACACACACACACACACCACACACACACAGACACAGACACAGACCACACACACACACACACACACACACACCAATCTGTTTCACTTTCTAACTAACATGTGTGTTGAAATGTTTTACATTATCAAGTATAGAAATCTGACATGCCCTACGGTTCAATATGTATTTGTTTTATGTCCAATACCATTTAAAGTGTGCGTTTGCCGTTTCCAAGGTGTATTATTCATGGTGCAAAGAGAAGGAAGATTTCAAAGTAAACAAACAGAAATAAGTGAAAGAAAAAAACATGGTGGGAATGAAGAAATAGAAAAAAACACAAAAAAACTTGGACTAATAAATAATTTGTATACATTAAATACTTTATGCACACACACACACGCACGCACGCACACACACACACACACACACACACACACACACACCACACACACACAACACCACACACACACAGCAGCTGTGTGAATCACAGCGAGGGTTCTGTTGGCTCAGAGCCAGACTGTAAAGACCCCCCAAGGATATGCAGGATTTTGGGGGAAGAGGCCATACCTCTGCTCACTTTTAACCCCAAAAATCTGCCTCCAAAATGTTTCAGACTCGACCCAACCCTCTTTTTCCCCCCATGGAAGTCATGTTAGGTGTTATCGCGTCGCCATTACATGTAAAGTAAAAGCAAAGACACGTAGAGAGACGCAAATTCAAGCTGTCAGTCGCGAGAGTTCATTTTCAAATCCAGCGATAAATGTACGTGACGCTGTCTATTAAGGCCGCTACACACCAACCTGAGACCAAAGAAACGCGTACCGAAGGCGTCCCGACATGTACGTCCGCTACGTCGCCTGCGTCGGCTACGTCGCCCGCCTACGAACACACCGCAAAGACTTCAGTCAACGAGTGGCAATAACTGTCCTTACCAGCAGGCAGCGGTAGTGTGTATTCGTCATTCAAAAGAGTGATTTATTTGGCCAACTTTCTTTGGCCAATTCAACATGTTGAATGTAGCCGTTATCTGTTAGCCGTTAGCTGTTAGCTGTTAGCTCTTAGCTGATAGCTGTTAGCTGTAAGCCGTAAAATGTTATCAGTTAGCTGATAGCTGTAAACTGTTATTTGTTAGCTGTTAGCTGTAAATGTTAGCTGTAAACTGTTAGGTGTTAGCTGTTAGCTGTAAACTGTTAGCTGTTAGCGGTTAGCTGTAAACTGTTAGCTGTAAACTGTTAGCTGTTAGCTGTTAGCTGTAAACTGTTAGCTGTAAACTGTTAGCTGTTAGCTGTAAACTGTTAGCTGTAAACTGTTAGCTGTTAGCTGTTAGCTGTAAACTGTTAGCTGTAATCTGTTAGCTGTTCGCTGATAGCTGTAAACTGTTATCTGTTATCTGTTAGCTGTTAGCTGTAAACTGTTATCTGTTAGCTGTTAGCTGTAAGCTGTTAGCTGTTAGCACACAGAGCTCACAGCTCCTCATATATGTTCAGAAACTGGATAAGAATAAACATGTAGGCTACACAGACTGTCTGTTGTGAACACAGTCGCTGCTATTTCTGTCTGTGTGAAGTTGCTGTGAGTTTTGACGAAGTTAGCTTAGCCTGTTCGATACCATCACCATTCAGAAAAAAATGTAGTGATTATGATTTTAATATCAGAAGCATAGATTTGTGCAACAGCGTGGAAATGTACATTGTTATCAGCAAATGAAACAGAGCAGATAAAAGGCTAAATAAAATTAGCATATTCATTTTCGCCGCCACGCTACGGCCAGGGCGTTCGATGTAGACTAAAGATTGTGTTTTCTTGTGATCTTCAAGATAAAGATCAGACGTT
>JAAOOA010001659.1:0-30000 GCA_012861695.1 Trematomus loennbergii
CAAATATTCATATATATGTGTGTGAGGGTTGTGAAACATCTCACTCGTCACCGGCTTGAGCTTCAATCTCAGGATCCATGTGTCTGTGATCCTCTCCAGAATGGAAGGAGTCATCACATATTGAGCATCAACTAGTTCCTGAACAGTGTCCTTCACATGCGGAGTAGCATGCTAACAAAGGTATCCCAACTGTAGCTGTGAACATGACAGGATGTGTGATTACCTAGAAGCGCATCAGGACTGTTTGAGGCATATGATAGCTATGTGATTAACATGATGATTCAGCCTCTATGGAGATAGACATATGACAAGCATGCTCATTTCTGACGTGGAGCTAATCTGAAGTAAACATTGAATACTGCTTTCTATTCCTCCATCTTGTGACTGTGTAACTCCCTCTCTTGGATATCAGCATTGAAGGACACTGTTCAGGAACTAGTTGATGCTCTGTATGTGATGACTCCTTCCATTCTGGAGAGGATCACAGACATGGATCCTGAGATTGAAGCTCAAGCCGGGGACCAGGGATTATTAACATTTTAGTATTCAGAAAAGTCAGAATTTTTAGATTTTTGAGAAAAAGTCAGAATTTTAGAGATTTTGAGAAAAAGTCAGAATTTTAGAGATTTTGAGAAAAGTCAGAATTTTGAGAAAAAGTCAGAATTTTGTGAAAAAGTCAGAATTTTTAGAATTTTTAGAAAAAAGTCACATTTTGAGAAACATGTCAGAAGTTTTTGATTTTGAGAAAAAGTCAGAACTTTGAGAAAAAGTCAGAATTGTGAGAAAAAGTCAGAATTGTACGTTTTTGAAAAGAAATCTGAATTTTTAGATTTCAGAAAAAACCACAAATGCTCTGTATGAGATGACTACTTCCATTCTGGAGAGGATCACAGATACATGGATCCTGATGTTGAAGATCAAGCCGGAGAGCAGTGAGATTTATGTGTGTGTGTACGTGAGTGTGTGTGTCTGTGTGTGTGTGTGTGTGTGTGTGGTGTGTACGTGAGTTGTGTGTGTGTGTGTACGTGAGTGTGTGTGTGTGTGTGTGTGTGTGAGTGTGTGTGTGTGTACCTGAGTGTGTGTGTGTGTGTGTGTGTGAGTGTGTGTGTGTGTGTGTGTGTACCTGAGTGTGTGTGTGTGTGTACCTGAGTGTGTGTGTGTGTGTGTGTGTGTGTGTGTTGTGTGTGTACCTGAGTGTGTGTGTCTGCTGCACAGTGTGTGTCTCTGGCTCCAGTTCTGCAGAGCTCCGGCGGCTGCAGCACACGGGAAGTGGAAGCTCCGCCCACAGCTCGTTTCCCGGCAACGCAGCGACGCTCCGAGCCGACAGCAGAACGCACACACCTGAGGACAGGTAGAAGGGGGCGGGGCTTAGTTCATGTTTACATATATCAAGTTTCAAGGCTTTATGTAGCTACAGTGTAGATATGGCAATGAACAACTTAGGTCACAGGCATGTCTGTGACTGTGACTTACAAAATACATAATAATATGGTACCTGTGTGCTTCCTGAGTCGATGGCTTTGTCAACGTAGAGCAGTGATTGGCCCTCGCCTCGACACACCCCCTCTGACCAGGCTGCACACTGCAGGTGAGCACAGCACTGACCTGCACACACACACACACACACACACACACACACAGTCAGATTTATCTGAGGAAGGACTGACGACAGGAGTTAAGGCAAGGCAAGTTTATTTATATACAGCCCCTTTCAACACAAGGCAATTCAAAGTGCTTTACAAGAATGAAAGACATTAAGATCATTAAGAAATCAAAGTGACAGTGCAGTGTGAAAAATAAAATAAAGGGGGTTTAAAGGGGACTTCCTGTACCTGTGGGGTCGAACAGTGATTGGACGTTGATGTCGTAGGAAGGCCGACGGGTCCTAACTGATCCAGGAACTCTGAGGAAGACTCTGAAACACCCGGGAAAACATTTTAAAACATCACAACAACAACATCTTACATTTCTACATAAAATAAATGTACATTTATATCAGACGGAGAAAAAGCTTGTACTCACCACACTGTTCTGGACTGCTGCACCTACACACACACACACACACGCAATTAATGTCAAACCTCATTAGTGGCGTGTCAAATGATCATATAATCGTTTCAAACATAGTCTTATACTCTGTTAGTCTTGCTCTCTGTTAGAGTGTGTAGTCTTGTGTGTCACAGAGACATTAGGGTTCACACGTCAGGAGGCAAAGGAAGTGTAAAAGGTGGATTTACAAATGGTAAAGAACGAGGGGGTTTAATGGTTTGATGATGGTATGCTCTTATTTGGACTCACGGGGCGGGGCCTGGTCTCCGTGGTAACAGTGGTCGTGGCAGTCGTTGTCTCGATCGGGGGGCGAGCGGCTGTTGAGGATGTGCAGCGGGATGTAACCCGGCGTGGGGCCGAAACCACCAGGGGGCCGAGGCCCAGGGGGGGGGCGGAGCCCAGGGAACAGAAGGCACACTGCTTCAACCTGGAGATGGGGGAGATGGGGGGGGGGAGAGATGTGTGGGGGGGGGGGGGGGAAGAGATGTGTGGGGGAGGGGGGGAGAGAGAGATGTGTGGGGGGAGGGGGGGGGGAGATGTGTTAAGACCTGATCACATTGTTTATAGAGGAAAGTACAGATACAGATGGAAAAAGTGAAAAAAACAAGACAGGCAATTGGGTCACACGTTCAACACACACACACACACACGTTCAACACACACCACACACACGTTCAACACACACACACGTTCAACACACACACACACACGTTCAACACACCACACACACACGTTCAACACACACACACGTTCAACACACACACACACACACGTTCAACACACACACACGTTCAACACACACACACACCACACACACACACACACACACACACGTTCAACACACACACACACACACGTTCAACACACACACACACACGTTCAACACACACACACGTTCAACACACACACACACACGTTCAACACACACACACGTTCAACACACACACACACACCACACACACACACGTTCAACACACACACACACACACGTTCAACACACACACACACACACGTTCAACACACACACACACCCACGTTCAACACACACACACACGTTCAACACACACACACACGTAAAGCACACGTACAACACGTATACAGGCGTCATATTAGGATACGTTCAACACACACACACGTTCACACACACACACACACGTTCAACACACACACACACACACACGTTCACACACACACACACACGTTCAACACACACACACACGTAAAGCACACGTCAACACGTATACAGGCGTCATATTAGGATACACGTTCAACACACCACACACGTTCAACACACACACACACGTTCAACCACACACACACGTTCAACACACACACACACTTCAACACACACACACACGTTCAACACACACACACACGTTCAACACACACACCACGTTCAACACACACACACACGTTCAACACACACACACACGTTCAACACACACACACACACGTTCAACACACACACACACGTTCAACACACACACATACACTTCAAACACACACACACACGTTCAACACACACACACACACGTTCAACACACACACACACACGTTCAACACACACATACACGTTCACACACACACGTTCAACCACACACACACGTTCAACACACACATACACGTTCACACACACACACACACGTTCAACACACACACACACGTTCAACACACACATACACGTTCACACACACACACGTTCAACACACACACACACGTTCAACACACACACGTTCAACACACACACACACACGTTCACACACACACACATTCAACACACACACACACACACGTTCAACACACACACACGTACGTACACACACACGTAAAGCACACGTACAACAAATATAACGGCGTCATATTAGGTCACACGTTCAACACACACACACATACACACACGTACACACACGTTCAACACACACACGTTCAACACACACACGTACAACACGTGTACAGGCGTCATATTAGGATACACGTTCAACACACACACACATACACACACGTTCAACAACACACACATACACACACGTTCAACACACACCGTTCAGCACACACACACACGCACACACACACGCACACACACGTTCAACACACACACACATACACACACGTTCAACACACACACGTTCAACACACACACACACGCACACACACACGCACACAACACGTTCAGCACACACACGTTCAGCACACACACACAGTCTCACCGTTTTTGGTGTGTCCCAAACTGGGTGGGCGATCCCCCTTCGTCCGACAGCTGGAAGAGGAGAAGAGAGTCCTCGTCCTCCAGGGGGGGCAGGGGAGGCTGGAGGACTGGAGGGGGCGGGGCTCTGATCCACGGGGGCGGGGCTAAGGATTGGCTGGACCTCCTCCTCCTCCTCCTCCTCCTCTTCCTCCCCAGGACCAGGACCAGGGCTCTGGACTGGGATCAGGTCTGGGGAAGAGGGTCTGACGGGAGGCTCCTTCTCTGGACTGGAAGCTGGAGCAGGACTGGGGGCAGCCGGCGCTGGGAGAGGGGTTAGGGGAAGGGTCTCTGTTCATGGGAAATACAACTGAATTAAAACAATATCCTTTATTTAGTTTATTTCTATAATAAATAATAAGGAGTACAAATGTGTCTGATGAAGGAAGGAGCTACTTTAAATGATATACTGGTTAAAAGAATAGCAGATATAAGGATCAATAAGTTCAATGAACTAAACTGCACTGACCGAGTTCAGGGTCCGGCTCTGGCTCTGGTTCTGGATCAGGCTCTGGGTTTGTGTTGGACTTCCTCCTGGAGGTGGAGCGACGACGTCCTGTTGTCTTCTCCTTCACCTCTGCACACACACAACACACACACACACACACACACACATTTAATCATCAACGTGACACAGTGAAGATGAGACTAATCATCAGAGAAGCTCAGGTAAACTCACCTGTCTTCTGGGGGGGGGTTTTCTCCGTGCGTCCATACTCTCTTCATCATCTACCTGGGCTCGACCTCCACTCCGCCCCCTGCACGCGCACACACACACACACACAACCACACACACACACACACACACACACACACACACACACACACACACACACACACACACACACACACACACACACACACACACAACACACACACAACCACACACACACACACACACACACACACAACACACACACTTAGAAACTCAATAAAAAAACAATCACATCACTTTATTCATGTTACATCAGATATCAACATATCAATAGCACAGCAGTGTGTGTGTGTGTGTGTGTGTGTGTGTGTGTGTGTGTGTGTGTGTGTGTGTGTGTGTGTGTGTGTGTGTGTGTGTGTGTGTGTGTGGTGCAGAAAGTAAAACCCGGAGCTGACTCCATTCCATAACACACAAACACACACATCCCCCTCCTCTCTGCTGATTACCCAGCATGCAACTTAACCACTTCCTCTCCAACACACCACTCACTCTTGCAGACCGGTGTGTGTGTGTGTGTGTGTGTGTGTGTGTGTGTGTGTGTGTGTGTGTGTGTGGTGTGTGTCCCTCAGTGTTAGTTATTAATAAAGCCTAATGAATTAGAAAGGCAGCCGTGATGTGTTTTAGACACACCAGAAAGTTGTAATATTGCACTCTGACGCAGGTAAACACACACACACGTATGTAGGTTAAAGGGTCAGACAGGAAGTTCACCTGAGGCCCCGCCCACTAAAACACCTGTGCACCGTCTACAAATATCACTGAGAAATGTAACACCTTGATATTATGTCCAAATTAAACAGGTTAACTTTTGATGATGTTCAGGTGTATATCAGTATGTAGTGTCTCTACTTTAAGAGTCCTCTCCTGCTGATGTCAGGTGTATATCAGTATGTAGTGTCTCTACTTTAAAGAGTCCTCTCCTGCTGATGTTCAGGTGTATATCAGTATGTAGTGTCTCTACTTTAAAGAGTCCTCTCCTGCTGATGTTCAGGTGTATATCAGTATGTAGTGTCTCTACTTTAAAGAGTCCTCTCCTGCTGATGTTCAGGTGTATATCAGTATGTAGTGTCTCTACTTTAAAGAGTCCTCTCCTGCTGATGTTCAGGTGTATATCAGTATGTAGTGTCTCTACTTTAAAGAGTCCTCTCCTGCTGATGTTCAGGTGTATATCAGTATGTAGTGTCTCTACTTTAAAGAGTCCTCTCCTGCTGATGTTCAGGTGTATATCAGTATGTAGTGTCTCTACTTTAAAGAGTCCTCTCCTGCTGATGTTCAGGTGTATATCAGTATGTAGTGTCTCTACTTTAAAGAGTCCTCTCTCCTGATGTTCAGGTGTATATCAGTATGTAGTGTCTCTACTTTAAAGAGTCCTCTCCTGCTGATGTTCAGGTGTATATCAGTGTGTAGTGTCTCTACTTTAAAGAGTCCTCTCCTGCTGATGTTCAGGTGTATATCAGTATGTAGTGTCTCTACTTTAAAGAGTCTCTCCTGCTGATGTTCAGGTGTATATCAGTATGTAGTGTCTCTACTTTAAAGAGTCCTCTCCTGCTGATGTTCAGGTGTATATCAGTATGTAGTGTCTCTACTTTAAAGAGTCCTCTCCTGCTGATGTTCAGGTGTATATCAGTATGTAGTGTCTCTACTTTAAAGAGTCCTCTCCTGCTGATGTCCAGGTGTATATCAGTATGTAGTGTCTCCACTTTAAAGAGTCCTCTCCTGCTGATGTTCAGGTGTATATCAGTATGTAGTGTCTCTACTTTAAAGAGTCCTCTCCTGCTGATGTTCAGGTGTATATCAGTATGTAGTGTCTCCACTTTAAAGAGTCCTCTCCTGCTGATGTTCAGGTGTATATCAGTATGTAGTGTCTCTACTTTAAAGAGTCCTCTCCTGCTGATGTTCAGGTGTATATCAGTATGTAGTGTCTCCTTTAAAGAGTCCTCTCCTGCTGATGTTCAGGTGTATATCAGTATGTAGTGTCTCTACTTTAAAGAGTCCTCTCCTGCTGATGTCCAGGTGTATATCAGTATGTAGTGTCTCTACTTTAAAGAGTCCTCTCCTGCTGATGTCCAGGTGTATATCAGTATGTAGTGTCTCCACTTTAAAGAGTCCTCTCCTGCTGATGTTCAGGTGTATCAGTATGTAGTGTCTCTACTTTAAAGAGTCCTCTCCTGCTGATGTTCAGGTGTATATCAGTATGTAGTGTCTCCACTTTAAAGAGTCCTCTCCTGCTGATGTTCAGGTGTATATCAGTATGTAGTGTCTCTACTTTAAAGAGTCCTCTCCTGCTGATGTTCAGGTGTATATCAGTATGTAGTGTCTCCACTTTAAAGAGTCCTCTCCTGCTGATGTTCAGGTGTATATCAGTATGTAGTGTCTCTACTTTAAAGAGTCCTCTCCTGCTGATGTCCAGGTGTATATCAGTATGTAGTGTCTCTACTTTAAAGAGTCCTCTCCTGCTGATGTCAGGTGTATATCAGTATGTAGTGTCTCTACTTTAAAGAGTCCTCTCCTGCTGATGTCAGGTGTATATCAGTATGTAGTGTCTCTACTTTAAAGAGTCCTCTCCTGCTGATGTCAGGTGTATATCAGTATGTAGTGTCTCTACTTTAAAGAGTCCTCTCCTGCTGATGTCAGGTGTATATCAGTATGTAGTGTCTCTACTTTAAAGAGTCCTCTCCTGCTGATGTTCAGGTGTATATCAGTATGTAGTGTCTCTACTTTAAAGAGTCCTCTCCTGCTGATGTCCAGGTGTATATCAGTATGTAGTGTCTCTACTTTAAAGAGTCCTCTCCTGCTGATGTTCAGGTGTATATCAGTATGTAGTGTCTCTACTTTAAAGAGTCCTCTCCTGTGATGTCCAGGTGTATATCAGTATGTAGTGTCTCTACTTTAAAGAGTCCTCTCCTGCTGATGTTCAGGTGTATATCAGTATGTAGTGTCTCTACTTTAAAGAGTCCTCTCCTGCTGATGTCCAGGTGTATATCAGTATGTAGTGTCTCTACTTTAAAGAGTCCTCTCCTGCTGATGTCCAGGTGTATATCAGTATGTAGTGTCTCTACTTTAAAGAGTCCTCTCCTGCTGATGTCCAGGTGTATATCAGTATGTAGTGTCTCAACAACTAGTACCACAAGCATCACTACCAGGTCAACCAGCTTAGAAATGTCCCGCCCACTTTATCCTATCATGTACAAATGTTGGAGCGCTAGCCAATAGGAGCAGACTTACTTCCTGGCTTTGGGAGGTGTAGGTGTTGGAGGTGGGGGCGTCGGGGGGCCATCTTTGCGAGGTCGGCCCCTGGAGCGCCTCTCGAAGGCGGGGCTTGTGGCGGCTTCTTTGGCCAGCTGAGCGCTGCGTCCGGCCCGCGTGACGGGGGGCAACGGGCCGCGGTCCCGAGGCTCCTGGGGAGGAGCCTCAGACGGCATTCTGGGTAAAAAACACAAGACAGAGAGGTCAGGGGTCAGGTGTGATTCAGGGGAAGAGACACATCTGTAATTTGTTTCATTTAAGTAGTGAGTAAGTAGGTCCTGCACGACCTCTAAATAATTTGTAGACAAGTTACCTCTCTTAATATCTGCAGATCACTTTAATTAAAAATATTATAGTACTACACATACATAGGATATTTGTATATATCTTGTGTATATGTGTATATATATATATATATATATATATATATATATACATATATACACACTATATCTGTGTAGGATATTACAAGTACTATAAGAGCTTCTACTACTACTACTACTAATAGCATTACTACTACTACTAAATAAGACAGTCCTGCACGACCCTCCGAATATTTTGCACATTTGTACACAAGCTACCTCTCTGAATATCTGCAGACCACTTTAATTAAAAATATTATTATATACTTCACATTATATGATATTTACAAAAAAGGACATAAATATTCCTGTTATTTAATATTTTGTATATATATATATATATATATGTCTGTGTCTGTGTAATGTTCACTATATGATATTTACAGGAACCAACATATAACATAGATCTAGTCAATTATACACATTTTTAATGAAGAAACATGAGTATTTTCAAACTGTTGTGTCATGTATTAGTAGTTTCACACAAGTAGTATTGTACTTGGAGCAGTATTTATACAGAGTGGTTTTACTTCTACTACTACTACTAATAATAATAATATTACTACTACTTAGTAGTAATATTATTATTAGTAGTAATATTAGTGATAGTAGTAACTACTACTACTATCACTAATATTACTACTAATAATAATATTACTACTAATATAATACTACTACTACTATCACTAATATTACTACTATCACTACTACTACTAGAGCTACTACAAGTACTATTAGAGCTATTCCTGCTACTACTACTGAATGAATACTTTATACTAACAGAGTATTTTGCAGTATTGTATCACACGTTTTGATCAAATACACCAAGCTGATTCCCTGTCTGTGGAAACTAACCAATAAAGTTTGAAATGACATGAAGTAGGAACAATTTGGATCAATATGAAAGTGCTAACTGGACAAAAATCATAATGACTCCATCTGTATATATTGCATTATTGATATTTAATGTATTTAATGCATCGTCCATGTTAATAATATCCTACTTCTATATAGTAGTAGCTGTATTTGGCCCTTCATAGGGTTTATTTCACAGATATACATCTTCCACTGAGATATATTTAATGTTTAAATCCATGTTCACATCATATGTAATGCTTTGTTTACATGCTGCTGTGACGAAAATACAAATATAGTATACTGTACGTGTTTATTAGCTACATCTATATTTTATGTAATTAATTAACTATATCTTAAATGTTATAAACATCTTTCTTAACATATAGTTTTGTAATTGTTTGGTACTTATCTCACAACGTCTCTTCCCTAACTGTGTTTATGTTTATTGACCCTATTTCAGATGTTTGTGTTTTATGTTCACGTCTATTTGTGTACATGTTCACATCATGTGCAATGCTTAGTTTACCTGCAAAACATGTCCCAATACGGATCAATAAAGTAAATACTGTCTTATCTGTATAGTAGAAACCGAGCAGTTAGCAGTTAGCCGTTAGCTTCCTCTATCTATCTTAGCATTAGCATCAGCTAGCATGTAAGCTACCTTCGCACCGTCCAGTTTGCTGATCACTTCTCTGTTAGCTTGTAGCATCAGCTAGCATGCTAAATGCTACCAGAAAGCAGCTCCAACGCGCCTTTATTCGTCGCTTTATGTAAACATTGCAAGTATAAGTTGATACAGAAACACAAGCGGGATTAAAAGCTGGACACGAGTGGAGATAGAGGGAGGAAAAGCCTTCTTACTGATTTGATGCAATTCTCTTTTTCCTCTCCAGCTTTGCAGCTTCAACTTAAAACCGATCAGTTTAAACTCTCTTCCCGGGAGAAAACCTCGGGTCACGAGTTTGCCATATCGACACGATCATAACAAACATTTCCCGGGAAGAAGTGGATGCGAAAAAGCAGGTTTTAGAGCTGAAAAACTGGCGAAAAAAATTAAAGTTGAAGCGGTCGCTCCGTCATGGAGGCCATGTTTGGGAGCGACCGAAGCACCGCCTCCTGTCAGCAAGCAGCAGGAGAAGAAGTAGGGCCGAAGAAACCCGAATACTACTCACTGTGGGGAGTACATATAAATGTGTAACTGTAAATATAACTATAAAACTGTAAGAAATAAAGAAATGCGAAGTTAAATCCATCTTTAGATATTTTATCCTTGTGTCTCACAGTTGTTTTATGTAAAAAAAACTGCCATAAAAATATATATTTCCACTATTTTATTATATTTAACAGAGTATTCCTACACACTGGTAAAGTAGAAGTACTCAGATCTCATACTTTAGTAAAAGTAGAAGTACTCAGATCTTGAGTAAAAGTAGAAGTACTCAGATCTCATACTTGAGTAAAAGTACTCAGATCTCGTACTTGAGTAAAAGTACTCAGATATTTACTTGAGTAAAAGTAGAAGTACTCAGATCTTGTACCTCAGTAAAAGTAGAAGTACGAATGAATACTCTGTTACAGTAAAAGTACTCGTTGTGCAGATTGGTCCGTTTCAGAATAATATATAAATATGTTTTATAATGATTGATCATTAAAGGTGCAGCTAGCTGGGTTTTCTGTTCGTGAGGTAAAAAGTGTGTCTGACCCCGCGGAGGGATTTGCAGGAGGGCTGCTCTGGTGATGCGGTTTCTGTCATCAGACCGGAAGTCCCGGAGTGGAGCGCGAGGAGCCGGACTCACGCTGCACGTGCCCCAAACATACAGCCTTTATTAATTAATTAATTATATAAACAATAATAAGATCAATTCTAGATATAATATATAATTATAACAGTTAAATAAAGCTCACAATAGCATGAATAATTAACAATAGTCATTATAAAACGAGTAAAATATATTTAAAAAAATGTAATAATTATAATAATAGACATTAATAACCATTTAAAATATATAATACATATTTTAATAAATGTATTCTTTGCTGCTGATGTGTCTGGGACTCCCTGCTGTGCAGCGGAAACCTGATACAAACAGAAACACCTGCTGGATCACAGCTGTATTACAGCTTTATTGACAAATGCATGTAAACAATAACTCAAATATACAAATATACAAAAACGGGTTCTCCTGCAGATCCCGAACCGCTCAGATAAACTCCACCCCGGCGTCTGTTATGCAGAAGGAGCTGCTCCTGTACGACTTGGTTTTAGAAGAAGAGGAAGAGGAAGAGGAGGAGGAGGTGCAGTGAACCGTGAACATCTGACGTCTTTTTGGTTCCCTGTTGTTGTTGGCGGCCATGTTTGTAGTTTCCTTGGAGCAGAGCAGCCGGTGGGTTACGAGACGCTGCCAGGGCGGCAGAGGAACGGCCTGTCGATGTCCGAGGAGGAAGAGGAGGAAGAGGAAGAGGAGGAGGAAAAAGAGGAGGGTCCACTGTAGTTCCTCCTGATGGCGTGGCAGGTGGCGAAGACGGTGATCCGGAAATCCCTGAGAGGAAGAACCACAGACGACATTTTACAGTGAACCCAACACAGTGTTAGAGAATAGTAGGCCAATAGAACCACCTAAAACTCCTCTAGAACTCTGGAACCTCTGGTACCACCTAAAGGACCCTTAAACCACCTACAGGTATCGCAAGGAATCTCTTTATTGACCAATACAACGACATAAGGGACCTACAGAACCACACAGAGCACCACTATTACCCCTAAATGAATACCAGCACCTCCTAAAAGACCTTTAGAACCTCCTCAAAGGCCTTTATAAACTCCTTAATTTGCTAGAACCTCCTAAATTAAGACAAGAACCTCCTTAAAGCCCTTTAGAACCTCCTAAATGACCTCTAGAACTTCCTAAACGAACAATAGAACCTCCTAAATGACCTCTAAAACCTCCTAAATGAAGACTAGAACCTCCTAAACGAAGACTAGAACCTCCTGAATAAACACAAGAACCTCTTTAACGAACACTAGAACCTCCTAAATACCTCTAGAACCTCCTGAATTACGTCCTAAAAAGCCCTTTAAAACATCCTAAATGAACACTAGAACCTCCTAAACGTCCTATAGTCCTGCCAAAAAGACCTCTAGAACCTCATAAAAGCCCTCTAGAACCTTCTAAATAAGCACTAGAACCTTCTAAACGCCCTATAGTCCTGCTATAAAGACCCTAGAACCTCATAGAAGCCCTTTAGAACTGCCAAATGACCTCTAGAACCTCCTCAAATCCCTTTAGAACCTCCTAAATGACTTCTAGAACCCCCTAAAGCCCCTTTAGAACCCCCTAGAAGTCCTTTAGAACTGCCAAAATGACCTCTAGAACCTCCTAAAACCCTTTAGAACCTCCTAAATTACCTCTAGAACCCCTAAAACCCCTTTCGAACTGCCAAAATGACCTCTAGAACCTCCTAAATGACCTCTAGAACCCCCTAAAACCCCTTTCGAACTGCCAAAATGACCTCCAGAACCTCCTAAAAGCCTTATAGTCCTGCTATAAAAGACCCTAGAACCTCATAAAAGCCCTTTAGAACTGCCAAAATGGCCTCTAGAACCTCCTCAAAGCCCTTTAGAACCCCCTAAAGCCCCTTTAGAACCCCTAAAAGTCCTTTCGAACTGCCAAAATGACCTCTAGAACCTCCTAAAACCCATTTAGAACTCCTAAATGACCTCTAGAACCCCCTAAAGCCCCTTTAGAACCCACTAAAAGTCCTTTCGAACTGCCAAAATGACCTCTAGAACCTCCTAAAACCCCTCTAGAACCCCTAAAAGAAGAACCTGAGCAGTCGTCCCAGCAGCTCGGCACACTTGCTGAGTTTCTCTTCCTGCTTGGTGACGCTGGTCCCGCCCTCGCAGCGGTCCGGCCAATAGAAAGCGGAGATGCTGTCGATGAGCAGCAGGGCGACGCGGGGTCGAGAGGTCAAGGTCGTCTCCAGGAAGTGGAGGGTGAGGAGCAGCTGGGAGGAAGAGGAGCAATGGACGACGAGGAGGCGAGAGAGACAGGAACCCAACAGCTCTTCATCAGAACCAGAGGAGGAAGAGGAGGAGCGACCTGCGTAGAGGAGAGCGGTTCAGTGCATGTAAATGGTCTGCAAAGGCTCAAATCCTGCGTCAAAATGTCAACAAACGTCCCAAAAAGTTCCAAGACAATGTGGTAAACCCCCAACTGAAGTAGAAGGATTCTACCATTGGTTTTTTATTAAAAGCACACCTGTGACTACCTGACACTTGAATGCTTCTTCTTCGTTGGTGCGTACCTGCGTTCAGCCTGCTGTCCAGGATGCTGACTAGTCTTAACATGTCCAGACTATAATCGGTGTCCATGAACACAACGTCCACCTCCAGCCCTCCGGCGCTCAGAGGCAGCAGACAGCGACTCAGCAGGTGGTACAGGAGCTCCGTCTTACCTGGGGAGGAAACTCATTAAATCATGGGCATTCATTTATGTTAGAAAAATCTCACTCGTCACTCATTCTGACGTTCTCAAAATGTTGACTTTTTTTTTTTTATTACTTTTTCTCCATATATTGTTTTTTTTTTTTAAATCTCATGTTTACTTTTTCTGAAAATGTCAAAATTCAGACTTTTTCTAAAAATGTCAAAATATTGTTTTTTTCTCAAAATCTAAAAATTCGGACTTTTTCTCAAAATGTTGACTTTTTCTCAAAATGTTGACTTTTTCTCAATTTTGAAATGTTGGCTTTTCTCAAAATCTCCAAATTGAGACTTATTGTCATGAACACAGCTACAGTTGGGCCTTTGTGATCATGTTACTCTGATATTGGAAGAGGACATTCAGTGTTTCCCAACAGAACCCTCGTGTTTATACTCTATATATATATATATATTCTATTGGATTGTTCACTTTTTCATTCCCGTGAACCCTGGTGACGCCAGGCTCACACTTCTTGTTTATTTGTGTGGATATATAATGGCGCTTTTCCACTGCAGCACGGCTTCTTGTTGCTTTTCCACTAGGGCTAGTTCCGGCTCAGGGCGACTTCTTCACCTTTTTTCTGGCCCTCCAAAATCCAGGTTCTAACAACAACCGGGCCGAGTATGCTAAACTAGTGACGTAAACACTCTCAACTGCTGATTGGTCAGAGAGAATCGCTGGCAAGGGGGGGCAACAACTACAACAACATGAACATATTTGACCGTGATTTAATTGTAATACATGTTTCAGTAAAAACCATGAATTAATGCTTTGACAAGTCTGCAGACAGACGGCAGAGAAACACCTTTTAAAATGCTTGTTTCTAAATGGAGATCAGCTAAGCTAACGCAGTATATGCTCCGACCGTCCACACTCACAACAACGGCCTATACAGACATAAATAAACCAGCGACTGTATTCGCCATGACACAGGCAGTCTGTGGTTTGTACTTGTTTAACTTTTGTCTAGTTTCTGAACAGATATGAGGAGCTGTGAGCTCTGAGTGCTAACAGCTAACGGCTGATGTTGCTTTTGTGGTTAGCATTGAAGATGACGTCACGGCAGTTTTATGCAGCGTCGCTCCGCCCGCCGAACAGCCGATCGCTCCGCCTACACTGCGTTACCATAGTTACCGCTCCAGCTACTAAACTGTAATGGAGACGCAGCATAAAGTGAGCCTAAGCCGTGCGAGGTCCTGCAGGGGAAAAGCGCCTTTAGAGTCAAAGGTTTCTATAAATCTCTCTCTTCAATAAGTCAGCCTGTTAGAGGATGATCACATGTGACCTCACCTGTCCCCTCTGATCCGTACAGCTCCACCACCTCACCTGTCCAACACAGTCAATCATCAATCATCAATCATCAATCATGCGCCTCCAGTTTATCACTTTGAGTTTTGGTTCATTGTCATGTGACGTCTCTGTGAGGAAACTCTTCAGAGACGTTGAGAGATGGTTCTTGGACAAAGTTTGTCTTTTGTTAGATTTAATAAAGTAATAAAGAAAGTCAGTATAAAGTGAGATGGATCTGAAGTGCAGGAAATAAGACGTAGAAGTACTCAGATCTTGTACTTGAGTAGAAGTACTCAGATCTTGTACTTGAGTAGAAGTAGAAGTACACAGGTCCTACATCCCATCATTAAACCCTAAACACCCTTTAACCCGTTTGTAAATCCTCTTTTCACTTCCTTTGCCTCCTGAAATGTAAACCCTTACCATCTGTCTCTGTTTAAACACACAATGTGAGTAATGTTGTAACAATACCATTTAACAGAGTACAAGGCAATCAGAGTATAAGAGAAGAGATGATGCCAGATTACAGCTCATAGCTCATTTCCTGAGGCAGTCGGAGAATCAGACTATGTTTTAAATGATTATATGATCATCAACAGGAAGTGGTTTTTCTCACCGTTTTCAGGTCCTCCGTCTCCAGGAAACAGTTTTTTCTCGATGTCCTTCAGACAGCGACGAGCCTCCAGACGGGCGAACAGCTGCAGACACATCCCACACTGATTATATACAAATATACAGAAACACAACACTCCTCCTCAGACTCAAGGACCCAAGAGGAACAGCGTGAGACCGGTCGAGGTTATACAGAGACCTGGGAGAGGAGGGGGTTATCCCAGTTCAAGACTTTGCTTGTGTTTTCTACCTGCTTCTTCTCTACCTGTGTTTCTACCTGCTTCTTCTCTACCTGTGTTTCCAGGATGCCTCTATTTGTCCCATAGAGGGGGACATTTACAGAGTTAGAGCAAAAGTAAAGAGCCACATATGAATGAAGAGGCATGGATAAATGAAGATACCAACAGACCTTAGTGTAGCATGTAGCTAACCCTCACCAACAGACCTTAGTGTAGCATGTAGCTAACCCTCACCAACAGACCTTAGTGTTGCATGTAGCTAACCCTAACCAACAGACCTTAGTGTAGCATGTAGCTAACCCTCACCAACAGACCTTAGTGTAGCATGTAGCTAACCCTCACCACCAGACCTTAGTGTAGCATGTAGCTAACCCTCACCAACAGACCTTAGTGTAGCATGTAGCTAACCCTCACCAACAGACCTTAGTGTAGCATGTAGCTAACCTCACCAACAGACCTTAGTGTAGCATGTAGCTAACCCTCACCAACAGACCTTAGTGTAGCATGTAGCTAACCCTCACCAACAGACCTTAGTGTAGCATGTAGCTAACCCTAACCCTAACCCTGGATAAAGACAGAAATGAACCAGAAAGCAGATCATTCTGATGTTCATGGATTCATCCAGAGATTCTTAAAGATTAAAACGATGGTTAAATATGTTGTTGTTGTTGTTTACTTAAATCTATTTGCTTTGATGTTGTGCCTTTCAGATCTGAACGGACAAAGATGTTTGAATAAAGTCTGGATTGTATAAATGTAAGGATTAGCATGATGTTCATTATCAAACTAAAGCACTTTAACTGTATTTCACAGATAAACGTGTACTTCCTGCAAAGGGAAGTAATCACGTAACGCTGCCGCTAAAACGCAGATACGTTACTTAATATGCGTTTATTAATCATATGTTGTTGTTAGAAACACGTGTTGTTTTTTACCTGAGCTCCACTTTCAGTCATTTCAGCTGCATGATCAAAACAAAGCACTTCCGGGTTTCGTTTAGCGTAGGACCAATGGGAGTGAGAGCAGAGTGAGAGGAGCGCGCTGACATGTAGGCACAATCCCAAACCACGCCCTACACCCTACCCCTACACACTCCCCCTCCCTGACGGAGTGAACTCCGTGGAGTGCCACTCTCAGCTCAACGAGGCTCCCTCCTGTCAGATGGAGGGAGCTTGGAGTTGCTATAGCAACTCCAACAATTGGCCTAGCAACGGCTTAGCAACCCCATTCTTTTGTTATGAAAATGTCTATATTTATACACATTCTCCCGAGGTCTATCAGGGGTCGTTGTAAGTTAAAGCGCGAACTGTTACTTGGCTAATGTTGTTATAATTCTCTCAGTATGTGAACACAGATCGAAAATGGAAAGATTTGTCACAAGTCAGCGTAAACGACCGCGATCTCCAACGGAGCTGGTCCAGCCGGACAATCCTGCTATCCACAAGGATCCCGATGTTCACTCTAATGAAAACCGGGAGGATTGGGACCACGAAGAACAGGTGCCCCCGCCAACTGACCCGCTGCACCCGCAGCAGCAGGACCAGCTAGCTGCTACCACGAGCTGCGGTGGAACTAGCGCTGCTCCGCTTCACACCGTAATTGACACCAGCCAGTCAGCCTGTGATGGACCAAGACGTCCTATACTGAGAAAATACCCGACCAAGAAGTACGGACTGCAAATGCGGTCATTCAATAGCCGATGGTACGAGCAATATACTTGGCTCGAGTACTCAGTGACTATGGACAGTGTATTTTGTTTTGCCTGCAGGCATTTTGCTCACGAAGGACGCCGGTTCCATAAAGAAACCGCCTTTACCCATGACGGATTTAGCACCTGGGTTAGAGCTAAGCAGTCATTCCTTACACATGATGTGAGTGGTGGACATAAATACGCCATGGATGCATGGTCTGAATTTAAATTAAGGAAAGAGAGTGGCTCAAAAATCAGCAACGCACTCAGCGAGGGACATTCACAAACTGTATGTGAAAACAGGGAATATATGCGGGCAGCTGTGGAAGCATTGCGTTACACTGCGTGTCAAACCATTGCACAACGAGGGCATAGGGAGAGTGAAGCATCAAACAGGGGGAACTTCATCGAACTTTTAGACCTGATTGGCAAGTTTGACAAAACTGTGGCAAAAAAAATATCCGATAATCCGAGAAATGCAAAGTACACACACCACGACATACAAGATGAGCTAATTGAGCTGATGTCAAATATGGTCAGGGATCAAATGAGTGGGGAAGTACAGGAAGCTGGAGTGTTTGCACTGATGGTGGATGAGAGCAAAGACGTGAGTCAAAAGGAGCAGGTGTCTGTGGCAGTGCGGTATTTACATAACGATGGCATACACGAGGAGTTCCTTCACTTCACCCCAGCTGATGGACTAGACGCTGATTCACTTTTGACAACGATCAAACAGACGCTCAGTAAATGCAACATTGATCACAACATGTGCATTGGCCAATGCTACGACGGTGCCGCTGTCATGTCGGGGTGTAATAACGGTGTGCAGGAGAGATTTCGGGAGGAGGTGCCACAGGCCCTTTATGTACATTGCCATGCCCACCGGCTACATTTAGTTTTAGTTGACTGTGTCAAGAATGTAAGACCAGCAGGGGATTTTTTTGAAGTTGTGCAGATGCTGTATAATTTCTTTTCTGGCTCTGTCGTGCACAACATTTTCCATAAAAAACAAAAGGAACTTGAACCAACAGAAAAGCCGGTTGAACTAAAAAAGCTGTCAGACACTAGATGGGCTTGTCAGTATTCAGCACTGTGGGCCATTCAGAAAACACTGCCAGCTATCTATGCCACACTCGATGAGGTTATTATCACGCAGTCAAACGCTCGCAGGAAGACAGAAGCTCGAGCAGTGAAGGCACTGATAGACGGTCACTTTGCTGTGCAACTCACTCTATTTGAGGACATGTTTCGGGCCACCAAATTATTGTCTGACCATTTACAGTCTCCAGATCTGCAACTGGCATCTGCTACGGATCTTTGAGTCGGTAATTACATCCCTGTCCGAAAAGCGAAACGAAAAATCATGGAATGAAATTTTGGACAAGCACAAGCCCTCTCCACTAAGACTGGCATCCTCGTCCAGTTGAGACAAGAGCGACGTCAGACTCAGCCTGCATGCCACCTACAGGGTTTGTAGTTGATGCTCCAACAGGAACACTTCCACCACTCACCTCCTCTGATGACATCCGAAAGCACTGCTACTACCCTGTCATTGATAGACTTGTCAATGAAATGAAAAGGCGGTTTTCGTCTGAATCTTGTGGTGTTCTACAGGGCACGTCTGCCTTAAATCCAACACATAAGTCATTCCTTGAGATGGAGCACCTATCACCCATGGCTCAGTATTATGGGGTAAAAACTGACAACCTGTCTGCAGAACTGCACCAAGTTCGACGGCTCCTTGACCGAAAAGAGCAGGGACAAACTGTGAAAACCACGCACGAATTTCTCTCCCTTCTCCGGCCATACAAGGACGTTTTATTGATCCACAGACTTTGTGTATATCGGTCACACTGCCTGTCACGTCTGCAACCTGCGAACGCAGCTTTTCTTGTTTACAGCGTGTCAAAAACTACATGAGGAGCAACAGCGGGGACTTAAGGAATAGCAATTTGGCTTTGCTGTCCATCAACGCAGAACGAGCACGAGCCCTCGATGAGCAGAGAT
Source organism: Trematomus loennbergii (assembly GCA_012861695.1). NCBI lineage: Eukaryota > Metazoa > Chordata > Actinopteri > Perciformes > Nototheniidae > Trematomus > Trematomus loennbergii. The sequence continues at coordinate 19,795 of JAAOOA010001659.1, forward strand.
CATAGACGCCTTTTGCTTTGAACCACAACAACAGATGCATTGTCCTGCTCTGACCCATTGGTGAGTGGCTCTGCTACGTGTGTGTGTGTGTGTGTGTGTGTGTGTGTGTGTGTGTGTGTGTGTGTGTGTGTGTGTGTGTGTGTGTGTGTGTGTGTGTGTGTGTGTGTGTGTGTGTGTGTCTGTCTGTCTGTCTGTCTGTCTGTTTGCGTGTGGTGATGAGGTTAAATGCCACAGCATGCCAGTTGAAACAGTGAACGATCGCTATTGTGTACGCTTAGGGTGTAATGGTATTATACAAAAATATTGTAGGAGCACAGAAACAGTGTTCAAATTCTGCTTTTACAAACTTATTTTGGTTGTGCTTACCTTGCAAAGTCATGTTATAAGTGTCAAAGGAATGTTTTCATGTAAATATTAATGATAATATTGTAGCGTGTGTCCAAGTTAATAGTTATTTCAGTTATCAGATGTGCAGTTTAGTACATTTGTAAAGTTATTTAGACAATGTTGTTGGTGGGAGTTAGGGAGAGACCGCCCTCCAGGTGTGTGTGTGCGTTTTCCGGTGTGTGTGTGTAGGGAGTAGGAGACGGTAGGAGTTGTGTTGGAGTGTGGGGAAAAGTCATAATGAGTGTTATACTATTGATTGGTTCTGTAAGGCGTGGCTGTGGCCGTCAGTACCATAAAATAAAGAGAACGTTTTGGACATTGAAGGCTCGTGATCTGTGATCTTGAATAGCGGTGAACGCGACAATATGAACAGGCTCGTGCTTGGCCCACTGGTATTGTTTGTTTATGTATTTTTGAAAATGAACTAGCAACGCCGTGCTGTCATATAGCAACTGCTAAGCTACTGCAGCAAAACAGTCCATGCTCAGATCTTGTACTTGAGTAAAGTAGCAGTGATCTTATACTTGAGTAAAAATGCACTTTTTGTATGTTTGACTTTATAAATGATATATTTTGATAATTTAATACCAACATTTCTTTTAAAATATCTTTAAATCATCCTCTTTTGTAAATGTCTAGGTGATATATTATATTGAAATATATGAGTGTGTTTAAATATCTGGACCTGAAGCTGAAACAGAAACACTTTGTCATTAAAGGTTTATTAAACCTGTTCAACAATAAATAAATCTGATATAAAACACTTTCACAACAACATCAGATATACATCTCATCTGACCTGACCTGTCAATCAAGTGATCGACCAATCAGAAGAGGCGCTGAAGTCTGACAAAGCACGATAAGAGGGTCACATGACCTGTCTGTCTCTCTGTATCACCTGTCTGTCTCTCCCGTCTGTCTCTCTCTATCGCCCGTCTGTCTCTCTATATCGCCTGTCTGTGTCTCACCTGTCTGTTTCTCTGTATCACCTGTGTGTCTCTCACCTGTCTGTCTCTCTGTATCACCTGTGTGTCTCTCACTTGTCTGTCTCTCTGAATGACCTGTCTGTCTCTCCCGTCTGTCTCTCTTTATCGCCCGTCTGTCTCTCTCTATCGCCTGTCTGTGTCTCACCTGTCTGTTTCTCTGTATCACCTGTCTGTCTCTCTGTATCACCTGTGTGTCTCTCACCTGTCTGCCTCTCTGTATCACATGTCTGTCTCTCTCTATCACCTGTCTGTCTCTCACCTGTCTGTCTCTCTGTATCACCTGTCCGTCTCTCATCTGTCTGTCTCTCTGTATCACCTGTCTGTCTCTCTGTATCACCTGTGTGTCTCTCTCTATCACCTGTCTGTCTCTCTCTATCACCTGTGTGTCTCTCTGTCTGTCTCTCTGTATCACCTGTCTGTCTCTCTGTATCACCTGTCTGTCTCTCTGTATCACCTGTGTGTCTCTCTCTATCACCTGTCTGTCTCTCTCTATCACCTGTGTGTCTCTCTGTCTGTCTCTCTGTATCACCTGTCTGTCTCTCTGTATCACCTGTCTGTCTCTCTGTATCACCTGTCTGTCTCTCTGTATCACCTGTCTGTCTCTCTGTATCACCTGTCTGTCTCTCTGTATCACCTGTCTGTCTCTCTGTATCACCTGTCTGTCTCTCTGTATCACCTGTCTGTCTCTCTGTATCACCTGTCTGTCTCTCTGTATCACCTGTCTGTCTCTCTGTATCACCTGTCTGTCTCTCTCTATCACCTGTCTGTCTCTCTGTATCACCTGTCTGTCTCTCTGTATCACCTGTCTGTCTCTCTCTATCACCTGTCTGTCTCTCTGTATCACCTGTCTGTCTCTCTGTATCACCTGTCTGTCTCTCTGTATCACCTGTCTGTCTCTCTCTATCACCTGTCTGTCTCTCTCTATCACCTGTCTGTCTCTCTCTATCACCTGTCTGTCTCTCTGAATGACCTGTCTGTCTCTCTGTATCACCTGTCTGTCTCTCTGTATCACCTGTCTGTCTCTCTCTATCACCTGTCTGTCTCTCTCTATCACCTGTCTGTCTCTCTCTATCACCTGTCTGTCTCTCTGAATGACCTGTCTGTCTCTCTCTATCACCTGTCTGTCTCTCTGTATCACCTGTCTGTCTCTCTGTCTGTCTCTCTCTATCACCTGTCTGTCTCTCTGTATCACCTGTCTGTCTCTCTGTATCACCTGTCTGTCTCTCTGTATCACCTGTCTGTCTCTCTGTCTGTCTCTCTCTATCACCTGTCTGTCTCTCTCTATCACCTGTCTGTCTCTCTGTATCACCTGTCTGTCTCTCTCTATCACCTGTCTGTCTCTCTGTATCACCTGCCCTGCATAGAGGTATATGTTGTAATTGACATATTATAGTGACAGCGTTTTAAACTAAGAAATATGACGTTATTTTATTATATGTTGCCAGTTTTTAATTCTACCTGGATCCACTAATAACAGAAAGTCGTGTTAACGGTGTCTTAAAGGGGATTTATTGACAGCAGCTCAGTATCAAACCATAGATTCATTCAATCTCAGCTTGGCCACAAAAATATGATTTCAGTGCGACAGTGTGGAGACCTTCACTAAACTAAATATCTGGTGTGTCTTTTATTCTCTCAGACTCAGTTTAAAATGTGTTTAGATTTAACATTATAATAAATATGATCTGCTTTTCTTTACAAATATAAACGCTCTGAGTGCAGAAGTATATGATACAGGCTGTTGAACAAACACTCTCTGCGATGCTACATTGCTAACAGGCTAACAGCTAGCTACTCTTCATTTTGAGGTCTTGAGAAATACTTAATAAAAAAAAACGAACCTGGTTGTTTTTTGGACAATAACCAAGTTCTTGATGGTAAAAGTTTAAAATAAATCACAGATTTTGGTGCTTGAGTTTCTCCAGACCGCCATGTGCTGGATGAGACTGAGCTAGCCTGCTAACCGTGTATTAGCATAGCGGGCTAAAACAATTAAATAAACAATATGTTACAGGTGCACCTCAAGAAATTAGAATGAACTTTTCCACGATAATCTAATTTATTGAGATGTACCTGTAACTGGCTACTGGCTAAGTGGTTGGTGGCTAGCAGCTAGCAAGTGAACAGGACAACAAGCTAACAACGTAGCATGCTATCAAGCGAGCTATCTGTAGCTGCCGCTGTTCATTAGGACATGATTCCGAACACGGGGTTGTGTCGACAGATGCTCGGCCCGATCTCATCGTAGTCCTTCTTCGAGTGACACACCTGGGAAAACTCCGGCTGAAAACACAAACAAACAACGGCCATATTTGTAGTCTTAATGTAATGTGACCAGACGTCCCAATTGGTCTTTAAAACAACAACACTCTCCCTGTTGTGAACCCATTTAAACACACACTGTATGCTTATCATGTTCTGTCCCAGGCTATACTAACCAACTCTATAAAAACAAACAATACAACCACAGTGCATCTCACAATGTGTTAATAAATCACATTAGTCATTGCTAACAGTTAGCCATCAAGCCAATTAGCAATTTGGGTTTTGCTGGGTTTGCTGTGCATGTGTGAAAGGGGCTTTAGTCAATGAGGGCAGAAGTCCTATAAACGTGTATGTGTGTGTGTGTGTGTGTGTGTGTGTGTGTGTGTGTGTGTGTGTGTGTGTGTTTTGTTTACCGTGGACGCCAACATTGATCCTCCGAACCAGACGGCGTAGCGCTGCATGTGATGAGTGACGACCTGCACCTCCATTGGCTTTGGCTGCAAACAAAAAAACCCAAAAATCTGAAATCAATCAATCGAGATTTATCGATATAGATTCAAAGGTTCTATTGTTATTTGCACATAAGCTACAGTTTAGAAATGGCAATGAAATTCTTCTGACCCGAGCTCCTCCAACAAGGCAACGTATATAATAAAATACAAAAATACAAAATATAGCCCAATAGCACACATTTTACATTTGTCTCCGGGGGTCTCCAGGTTCTCCATAACTGTCCTGAGACCCTCAAAAAGGACAAAGTGGAAGAAAGCTAGTCAGTTCTCCGTCCATCTGTCTCACCTTTAATCGTCCTCCGCTGAGTTCTTCACTAAACTTCAGTCGGGCGTCCACCACTCTCTTCAGGTCTCTCTGCACACGCCGCCCAAAGTCTCTGAACATCGTGGATCCTCCGGAGAGAACGATGTTCTGACACATACAAAACACAAACACAGTTAAAAAACGTATGGGTTTAGATTTAGTTAAAAAAGTGTTCAGGTGCAGAGATGGTACACACGTCCTTTACTCAAGTAGAAGTGTGGAGTCTATTTTTATATAACATTACAAAGACTGATTCTTATTATTACATTATAAGCTTATTGTGCTCATTTTATGTTGACTTTGGAATAAATAGAAAATCACTAATCCCAGGTTCTGATGGATTGGATACGAAACGAAGGGAAAAGTCACAGAGAAAGTTTTAGCTTGCAATATTAATGTAGCAAGGCCAGGTGCAGACACTGAGGAGACAAAGGGGTTTCAGAGCAGGACATCGCTCCGGCCGTGAGTTGCTCCCACGCAAAGCTAGGAAGCAGCATTATGAAGGTTTTCCACTATATCTGTAGAAACGTTAGCGAAAACAAATGACTAGGATAGGGACAGAGTAGGGAGGGACAGAGTAGGGAGGGACAGAGTAGGGAGGGACAGAGTAGGATAGAGACAGAGTAGGATAGAGACAGAGTAGGGAGGGACAGAGTAGGGAGGGACAGAGTAGGATAGAGACAGAGTAGGATAGAGACAGAGTAGGATAGGGACAGAGTAGGATAGAGACAGAGTAGGGAGGGACAGAGTAGGGAGGGACAGAGTAGGATAGGGACAGAGTAGGGAGGGACAGAGTAGGATAGGGACAGAGTAGGATAGGGACAGAGTAGGATAGAGACAGAGTAGGATAGGGACAGAGTAGGATAGGGACAGAGTAGGATAGAGACAGAGTAGGGAGGGACAGAGTAGGGAGGGACAGAGTAGGATAGGGACAGAGTAGGGAGGGACAGAGTAGGGAGGGACAGAGTAGGATAGGGACAGAGTAGGGAGGGACAGAGTAGGATAGGGACAGAGTAGGATAGGGACAGAGTAGGATAGAGACAGAGTAGGATAGGGACAGAGTAGGATAGGGACAGAGTAGGATAGGGACAGAGTAGGATAGGGACAGAGTAGGATAGAGACAGAGTAGGGAGGGACAGAGTAGGGAGGGACAGAGTAGGATAGGGACAGAGTAGGGAGGGACAGAGTAGGATAGAGACAGAGTAGGGAGGGACAGAGTATGATAGGGACAGAGTAGGATAGGGACAGAGTAGGATAGAGACAGAGTAGGGAGGGACAGAGTAGGATAGAGACAGAGTAGGATAGAGACAGAGTAGGGAGGGACAGAGTAGGATAGAGACAGAGTAGGATAGAGACAGAGTAGGGAGGGACAGAGTAGGATAGGGACAGAGTAGGATAGAGACAGAGTAGGGAGGGACAGAGTAGGATAGAGACAGAGTAGGATAGAGACAGAGTAGGATAGGGACAGAGTAGGGAGGGACAGAGTAGGGAGGGACAGAGTAGGATAGGGACAGAGTAGGATAGAGACAGAGTAGGATAGGGACAGAGTAGGGAGGGACAGAGTAGGGAGGGACAGAGTAGGATAGGGACAGAGTAGGGAGGGACTTCGCCGGCCGGCCGAATGTTGATTGGAGGATCGTGTTGCCAAGAGACTTTTGTCTGTGTCTGTGCACCAACTAGAGAGAGCCAAAGTCTAAACCAAGGTTACTCTCCATCTCGTCTCAGCCAATCATAAACGTACGGGCAACGCCCTGTGTAATAAAATGTATTGTCGCACGAGGACGGGGGCTCTTACGGAAATGGTGGTTACAGATTACAGCTTTGCTGCCTGTGATTTCTATGATGTGAAGAGTCCTTGGCCAAGTAATATATATTTTGCTCTCTTATAATAAATAGTTAAACTTAGAAGTCGTTTGTCTTTCCTGGAATTTTGAACATGACATAAGTACTGACTAAACTTCTTTACTCAAGTGAAAGTAAAGAGGCTTTGAAATGTACTTCAGTAAAAAGTACCCATAACTAGCAGCTGTTTTAAAGAGTACCTGACCTCCCTTTATATTAATAGAACAATAATGTCATTGTTAGCTAATGAATGTTTCCATGCTGAACAACGGCAACATGACAACGTTTTCATTGGTCCCTCTTCTTTAGAGAAGACCAGGAAATGATGGATACACGGATCGTGTTCAAATCAATAGGCACGCAATGACTCTAAATAATAATGATCACGCCACCAAACACACATTCAAACTAAAGGAACCAGCCTGTTTGGAAAATGTAAGAAGTAGAAAGTACAGGTATTTGGGTTCAACATGTAAGAAGTAGAAAGTACAGGTATTTGGGTTCAACATGTAAGAAGTAGAAAGTACAGGTATTTGTGTTCAACATGTAAGAAGTAGAAAGTACAGGTATTTGGGTTCAACATGTAAGAAGTAGAAAGTACAGGTATTTGGGTTCAACATGTAAGAAGTAGAAAGTACAGGTATTTGGGTTCAACATGTAAGAAGTAGAAAGTACAGGTATTTGTGTTCAACATGTGAGAAGTAGAAAGTACAGGTATTTGTGTTCAACATGTAAGAAGTAGAAAGTACAGGTATTTGTGTTCAACATGTAAGAAGTAGAAAGTACAGGTATTTGTGTTCAACATGTAAGAAGTAGAAAGTACAGGAATTTGGGTTCAACATGTAAGAAGTAGAAAGTACAGGTATTTGTGTTCAACATGTAAGAAGTAGAAAGTACAGGTATTTGGGTTCAACATGTAAGAAGTAGAAAGTACAGGTATTTGAGTTCAACATGTAAGAAGTAGAAAGTACAGGTATTTGAGTTCAACATGTAAGAAGTAGAAAGTACAGGTATTTGAGTTCAACATGTAAGAAGTAGAAAGTACAGGTATTTGTGTTCAACATGTAAGAAGTAGAAAGTACAGGTATTTGGGTTCAACATGTAAGAAGTAGAAAGTACAGGTATTTGGTTCAACATGTAAGAAGTAGAAAGTACAGGTATTTGTGTTCAACATGTAAGAAGTAGAAAGTACAGGTATTTGTGTTCAACATGTAAGAAGTAGAAAGTACAGGTATTTGTGTTCAACATGTAAGAAGTAGAAAGTACAGGTATTTGGTTCAACATGTAAGAAGTAGAAAGTACAGGTATTTGTGTTCAACATGTAAGAAGTAGAAAGTACAGGTATTTGTGTTCAACATGTAAGAAGTAGAAAGTACAGGTATTTGTGTTCAACATGTAAGAAGTAGAAAGTACAGGTATTTGTGTTCAACATGTAAGAAGTAGAAAGTACAGGTATTTGGTTCAACATGTAAGAAGTAGAAAGTACAGGTATTTGTGTTCAACATGTAAGAAGTAGAAAGTACAGGTATTTGTGTTCAACATGTAAGAAGTAGAAAGTACAGGTATTTGGTTCAACATGTAAGAAGTAGAAAGTACAGGTATTTGGTTCAACATGTAAGAAGTAGAAAGTACAGGTATTTGTGTTCAAAATGTAAGAAGTCAAAGTAAAAAGTCGTCAGAAAAATAAGTAGTGGAGTAAAGTACTGATATCAGAAAAATGTACTTAAGTACAGTAACAAGTATTTGTACTCCACTACTTCCCACCTCTGGTTCTGACACACATAAACACACACACACAGTTAACAAACGTATGGCTTTAGTTTTAGATTAAAAAGTGCCCAGGTGTGCTCAGGTGTTACCTTGTATAGCGGCCGCCTAACATCAATTGGACAGCTCTGAATGACCTCGTCAACAATGTCAGAGATTGGCTGCATGAAGTCTGGGTTAGCAAACTGAAAAACACACATTTACACAGAAAAAAGAACACGGTCATTATAACAAGTCACCACCAGGGGGCAGCATTCAGATGGAATAAAAGACAACAGGCTTCAAAGCACTAGTCAACTATTACAATGTCCATTTCTTATCTACTGGCTTTACTACACACAGTTTTTATTAGAAGTGTAAATAATGAGTTTTGGGGGTTCCTCAGGGCTCTGTTCTCGGGCCTCTATATTTCAGATTTTGTTAAAGTTTTATGATTTTGTTTTAAATGTCACAACACTAACATATTTAAGATATGATCAAATAAGATAATCCTTTATTAGTCCCACAACTGGGGGAGGAATTACAAGTGATTGATGCTAATGCTCAGTTAGCAACCACCTGCGTATTCCCGTCCAGCAGTCACAGAGCAACAGGAGGATTTATGGGATAGTCTTTTTCATTTTTAGCGAAGTTACCTCGGGGTGGAAGAAGATTTCGGGGCCGAGGAAACGCTCGTAGCCGACGTCGATGTTGAAGTCGGTCTTTGTGACGGCGTTGACTCCGTGGTACTGTTTGATCCATTTCCCCGGGTCAGAGTCGAACTTTGAGAACTCCTTCACGATGTCCGGACAGATGTAACAGTACCGCTCCTACACACGGACAAACACAGAGATTAACAAAAAGGGGAGGAAGATTATGGAGGACGAGGAGGAGTAGATCTTATTGATGGCAATATTTACTTTGGGGGTTCCTCAGGGTCCAATTCTCGGTCTCTTTAATGATGTTATCGTTTTAGGATTGATAACGGGGTACGTTAAAAAGAAATTGAGGTTATGGAGGACGAGTCAATCTTCTTATCAATGGCCATAATTATATTGGGGGTTCCTCAGGGTCCCATTCTCGGGCCACTATATTTTCAGATTGTTTTAAAGACGAGGAGAAGAGAAGGAGTAGAGGAAGGAGTAGACGAGGAGTAAATGATGAAGAGGAGGAGTAGATGATGAAGAGGATGAGTTCACCTTGATGGCCTTGGCGGTCTCCAGCGACTGCTCGGGGGGGATTCCTGCCTCTCGGTCTCTGAGCAGCTGCTGGATGAAGAAGGTGATGTCCCGCCCTGCGATGGGGATGTGTTTATACAGCTGCCAATCACGTAGCCCTCAGCCTGTGACGGACAGCAGCAACGACCAATCAGTGAGCAGAGAGCAGTATCTAGGTTTGTTATTGTGAACTAATATTAGAGCAGTGGTTCCCAACCGGGGGTACGGGGACCCTAGGGGTACTTGAGGGGTTGCAGTAGAAAGATTAGGGACTGCAATATATTTCCTCACAAAACATTTGTTTAAATCAATGTTCATAAGCCTGGTGTCCCGCCCCAGAACTATCAAAGCTTATGAAAGACAAGCTCAAGTGTTTCATTAAAAGCTCTAGTCTTAACAAAAGATGTTGAAACTGCTAGAAGTGAGTCTTAATATTATTATTTTCACTGACAATAAGTATTAATGTCAAGTTTAAATGCATTTGTATTAAGGGTTTTCATCTAAGGAGCAGTTGGGTTGAAAATTATTACAAAGGGTTTAATACAAGAATTTGTTTTGGCAAATCCTCACAGATGAGTGAGGGGTGCTTATAGAATGGAGACCAGCTGAAGGGGGACACGAGAAAACAAGGTTGGGAACTCTCACCACGGGGATGGCGTGTGTGACTCCGTCTCCGCTGTCGATCACGACCCCGGTCAGCGTTCTCTCTCCGACCTGACGAGACGTCCAGGACGCCGCCAACGCCAAGACCGCCTGAAGACCGGAGGGTTAATACATCCTTTAGTCGCTTGTCGAATTTTAGACATGAGTTATATTTTAAGATGAGAAAAACATTGCAAGAGTAATTTACCCTTAAACTTGTTTTGTGATCTCTGGGAATACAAAAAATACACATTTTTGTAATGTGTATTTTGTAATTAAACTTTTTCCAGATGTCGCTCCTCTTG
>JAAOOA010001659.1:35000-42500 GCA_012861695.1 Trematomus loennbergii
GGTTGTTGTAGTTTTGGTAAAGTGGATATTAAGGAAGTTTCTGGTTATAAATGTCAGAAAACAGTCAAATAATTTCACATTTTAACGTCTTCAAATGTCTTCTTCTGTCCTACACACACTCCAATCAAAGATATGTTTGATTAAGTTTAATCAGCACGTTTGAGAAGCTGGAATATGAAAATATGAAAATATGAAATATGATCTCAGCATCTTATATCTATATCTTTGCCTCTGGTTGCTTTCACAAACGTGTGTATAAATGAGAGTGAATGTCAAAAGCTCATAATAGAGAGAGAATGAAAGTGGACAGTTGGAGGTAACGGAATGACATCACTATGTAACACTCACGCTCTCCTATTGGCTAGCGCTCCAACACATTGTACGTGATAGGATAAGAAGGCGGGACATCTCTAAGCAGGTTGGCCAATCAGAGGAGACTGGTGTAGTATTTAAAAACTTCCCAATCACATTAACACAATGGTTTATTTATATTTAAAACTTAAATACTTTTTAAAATACAAAAATAAAGAAATTAAACCAAAAATGAACTAAATGTTTTTATTTTAAATATTTGCCAAAATGATTGCAATCTGAGCCGATTGGGCAGTAGGATGTCATTTTTGCACGACATGTCGTCTAATTAGGTATTTCATTAAAAAACACTGCTGTTTGTGCAGAATTAGCTTTGTTTAAACATGAAATAAAGTCTAAATGCTTCACCTAATACCACCAGTGTGTGTGTGTGTGTGTGTGTTAGTGTGTGTGTGAGTAGTGTGTGAGTGTGTGTGTGTGTGTGTGTGTGTGTGCGTGTGCGTGTGTGAGTGTGAGTGTGGTGTGTGTGTGTGTGTGTAGTGTGTGTGTGGTGTGTGTGTGTGGTTGTGAGTGAGTGTGTGAGTGAGTGAGTGTGTGGTGTGTGTGTGTGTGTGTGTGTGTGTGTGTGTTACCTGTGACCTCTGCCTTCTTTAACCTCTCAGCAGATTTCTATCTGATAATCTGCCTCCATGTTTACCCCCAAAACTCTCCCATGATGCAACGGGCCTCCATCAGCACTTTTGTTCCGCTGCAGTCGGCACTTCACACACACACACACACACACACACACACACACACACACACACACACACACACACACCACACACATATATATTAGGTGAAGCATTTAGACTTTATTTCATGTTTAAAACAAAGCTAATTCTGCACAAACAGCAAGAACACAGATGATTAAAAGCAGTGTTTTTGAATTAAAGCAACTAATTAGATGACATTTTTGAGAATATTTAAAGGTCCCATGTCATGCTTCTCTGGTTCTAAAGGTCCCATGTCATGCTTCTCTGGTTCTAAAGGTCCCATGCCATGCTTCTCTGGTTCTAAAGGTCCCATGTCATGCTTCTCTGGTTCTAAAGGTCCCATGCTTCTCTGGTTCTGACCCGTCCCCTTGTGTTCTGAAGCTTCTGCATGTGAACGCTCTGCAGAGTCTCAAACCCTCAGAGTGCACCCTGTAGAGAGTAAGCTCTAACACAGAGAAGACCTGTCTGTGCTGCCCCAGAACGCCTCGCTGGACATTGCTCTTTTTCTTCCTGGGTACAGTGACGTGCCCATACCCAAATGGACCCATTGGTCCAAATAGACCAATCCGCGGAGCCGTTACGATTTCTCCTCCCTGAGACGGCGGGACGCGGCGAGGCTGTGAGTCGGTGTGTGAGCACACACACAAACTCCCAGCCAGGCTGTGGGTGTGTGTGTGTTCGGGCTGGGTTTCGCTGTCTCGCAGACAGCCACTGGGCTCATAGGGAGGGGGGGGGGGGGGGCAGGAGCTCAACAAGCCGTGTAGGACAGAGAGTGAATACACATATGGCGCGTTTCCACTACACGGCCTCGCTCGGCCTCGCTCGGTACGGCTAGGCCTCGTTAGGACTCGCTCACTTTATGGCGCATTTCCATTACAGTTTAGTAGCTGGGGTAGTTACTATAGTAACGCAGTGTAGGCGGAGCCGTGACGTCATCTTCAATGAGAACCCAGAAACACAACACAGCCGTTAGCTGTTAGCACACAGAGCTCACAGCTCCTCATATCTGTTCAGAAACTAGACAGAAGTTAAACAAGTACAAACCACAGACTGCCTGTGTCATGGAGAATACAGTCGCTGCTTTATTTATGTCTGTATAGGCCGTTGTTGTGAGTGTGGACGGTCGGAGCATATACTGCGTTAGCTTAGCCGATCTCCATTTAGAAAACACGCATTTTTAAAAGGTGTTTCTCCTGCCGTCTGTCTGCAGACTTGTCAAAGCATTAATTCATGGTTGTTACTAACCGGTATCAGTAGGTTGTTACTTCATCATTTAGAAACGTTGTATTACAATTAAATCACGGTCAAATATGTCCATCTTGTTGTAGTTGTAGCCCCCTTGCCAGCGATGCTCTCTCTAGTTTAGCATACTCAGCCCGACTCAGCCTCGTTGTCTCTGGCCCTAGACCCACCATTTTATGAGGCCAGAAAAACTGTGAATTAGGACCCGCCGGCCGGTACTAGGCCAAGTGGAAACGCAACCAAAGACGGGCCGCTGACGTCACAGCCCTCTTAAACCATGCTCTGTGCTGTAGTGGAAACACAGACTATACAGAGATGCTGTTTGAGAAACCAACGTGAGTTTGGAACATTGAACAATATAAATCTATTCTAGTAGACCTCAACTATGGAATTATGATCAGTAGAAATGGCCGGTGACACGGGACCTTTAATATAAAAAACAGGATATTTGTTCCATTTTTGGTCAAATTGTATTCTTTTATTTAAAAAAAGTGTTTTTAATCTTCTTTAAACCACTGTGTTTATGTTTTTAAATATTGTTTTTAATTGCATTTTTTTGTCTTTTTCAATGTTTATTACATTTACATAAATGCTGAATGTGTTACAATTTCCCAAATCGGGATCAATTAAGTTCTTATCTTATCTCATGTGTTCGATGAACCTGCAGGAGCGATGCCCTTCCAGCAGGGCGGCGCTGGAGGAGCAGAGAAAGACGACAGGAAGGTAAAATAACGTTTTTAACTTGCAGAAATAAACTTTATAAACAATCACTAACCAGAGTGAAAGATACCGTGCAAACACATCCTGACACACACACACACACACACACACACACACACACACACACACACACACACACACACACACACACACACACACACACACACACACACACAGACACACACACAGACACACACACACACACACACACACACACACAGACACACACACACACACACACACACACACACACACATGCTGCAAACACACTTATTCCTAAATTAATAATGCTTTTGTAAGTCTATTTACATATTAATACAAATCTAACGTTTATAAGTCAGTGACTTAGGGTGTAATGACTCCTCTCCTCCTGTAGGGGGCGCTCCTCTCCTCCTCCCCCCCACCAGGCGCTTCTTCCATCGGGCTTCATTCAATCAATGGTCCCCGGGACACCCCAAAACAAACCAGAGTGTATCCCCACCACAGGAGGAGTCCCACCTAAAACTGCACGCAGGTACACACACACACACACACACACACACACGCACACGCACATGCACACACACACACACACACACACACACACACACACACACACACACACACACACACCACACCATCATCATCATATCTTACAATGTGTGTGTGTGTGTGTGTGTGTGTGTGTGTGTGTGTGTGTGTGTGTGTGTGTGTGTCAGGCTGAGTTTCAGTGGTATCTTCAGGTCCAGGGATTCGAACCAGCAACCCTCCTCTTCCTCTTCCTCCTCTTCCTCTTCCTCCTCCGCCAGTATGAAACTGTTTAACCGCAACAAGAGAGAAAAGGCCAGAAGTCGAGGTAGGAGGAAAAATACGTGATATTTGGAGTAAAAAAAGTCGTAACATTTGTACGTTAAAGTGATGCTAAGTGCAGAGACTCAGTGTTTCCTGCAGGGGGCAATGTTTCATCTTCCTCCTCCTCCTCCTCCTCTTCCTCCCTCAGCCTACAGCCTCTCCTCCCGTCCCCCCCCCTCGTCTCTCCCCCTTCAAGGAGGTGTTTTCAGTTGAAAACGTACCTGAAGGAGCCTCAGCGTCCAGAAACCAGGAGGATGAGATCTTTCTCCTCCCCTCCTGACCCCGGACATCTATCTTTCCGCCAGCTGACTCCTCTGGCCCGCCTCCTCTGACTTCTTGTCCAATCACCACGCCTCCTTCATTGCCTTGTCCAATGACAACACCTCCTCTGACTCCTTGTCCAATGACCTCGCCTCCTCGAGCCCCGCCTCCTGTCAGGAGGATGGTGAGGAAACATTTGTACTTTTAGCCGTTTGGTTTCTTTTTGTAGAGTTTGCTGGATATCTGTTTCATCTAGATGGTGGTTTTAATAATAATAATAATAATAATAATAATAATAATAATTAATAATAGATTCATTTTGTTAGCGCTTTTACAGGTGCTCAAAGACGCTTTACAGATATAGTGAAAAGAAAAGAACAACAAATAATATATATTAAAGTTAAAGTCAAATAATACAAAAACAATCACACATTAAAAGCCAGATTGAAGAGGTGAGTGTTTTGAAGGTGGGGGGGTCAGGGCAGTCTCTGATGGGGTGTGAGGTCCAGAGGGGGGGGCAGCGACGGAGAAGGCTCTGTCCCCCAGGTCCGGTGCTTGATACGGGTGGGGATGGATAAGAGGTTGACTTCTGATGAGCGGAGGCAGCGGGTCTGTGAGGTAGGGGGGGGGGGGTGGTGCAGCGGGTCTGTGAGGTAGGGGGGGGGGGGGGGGGTGCAGCAGGTCTGTGAGGTAGGGGGGGGCCTGGTTGTTGAGGGCTTTGTGAGTAATCAGGAGGACTTTGAAGTGGATATTTGACGGACGGGGAGCCAGTGGAGGTTCTGGAGGACGGGAGTGATGTGGTCTCAGGAGTGATGTGGTCTCGGGAGGGTGTGGGTGAGGAGGCAGGCAGCAGAGTTCTGGATATGTTGGAGTTCATTGAGGAGTTGGATGGGATGCCGTAGAGGCTGCTATTGCAGTAGTGGAGTCGTGATGTGATGGATGCATGAATCAGGGTTTCAGCAGAGGAGGAGGGAGGAGAGAGACGGGCAATGTTTTTGAGGTGGAAAAGGCGGTCCTGGTTTTGTGATTGATGGTGATTGAATTTGAGCTGACTGTTTTGCATTTGTTTTAGTAGTTTTGCATCTATTATATAAGTTTTTCATTCTATATTGTGGTTTTGCATAATTTAGTAGTTTTTCATCTTATGGTGGTTTTGAAACAGTTTTCAGTAGTTTGCATATATGTTTAGTAGTTTTGCTCGTCTTTTTGCATCATTTCTACTCATTTACTTACTACGCAGCAGGGCCGGCCCTAGACTTTTGGGGGCCCTAAGCGAGCTTTGGCTTGGGGGCCCCCTCACTCTAGCGCAGTGTTTCTCAAAGTGCATGACAGGGGGGGGGGCGCGAGGGACCAGGAGGAAAAATTTAAAAAATAAAAATAAAAAATCATAATTTGAAAAATTATTGATGCGAAAACAATATGATACAGTACAGTACAGGTACGTCTGGGTCTCTGTGTTTCATTCAAGCTCGGCTCTGTGTGTGTGGAACGAGCCATTTTGTGTGCGTGAGAGAGAGAGAGAGAGAGAGAGAGAGAGAGAGAGAGAGAGAGAGAGAGAGAGAGAGAGAGAGAGAGAGAGAGAGAGAGAGAGAGAGAGAGAGAGCGCACCGGTACCGGAGATCGTTGTTGTTAGCTTCTGGTGCTAGCGAGCTAGTGGCCGGGTCTCAAACGGTTTGGTCACGATTAATGTAAACAACTATTTCCGAGGCACGCGTTTATATGATCATTATAGTTATAAAAAAATAAGAGAATAAATGAAAAACAGGTATGAAATACTATATGACAGTAAAACAAGAATACAGTTTAAAAGGGGAGTGATTTGTATTGCGTGTGCGTGTGTGCGTTCAGGTGTTGTCATGGCAACGTCAGTGGCCAAACAGCCACATTTACTGCTGCAAATACGTTCAATCATGCTGTCGACATGTAAAGCAGTGGCATGTCACCATTTCAGCTGACTTTTTTCAGAAATACTGTCACATGACATCCATATATTTCGGTGCTAGGTTGATGCTTAGCTAAGCTAACTATGAAACACTTTAACTGACAGGACTCAGGATCAACTGTGTACTGTAAGGTAGCTTCTAGCTTCATGTCGAACAGTAAGTCAACATTTCCCAGAGAGCTTTCTTTGAAATCACCAGGTAACACTAAAAAACATTACATTTAGATTGTATGACAAAGTGTTTATTTAATATATCTGGCTAGCTATAGCTACTTGCTAACGGTTTAGCTTACCCCCGCGATTCAAAGTAACGTCAACGTAGCTGTAATTATGCTTTGATTTTTTACATGTTCGCATAACTTGGAAGTTTACTGACATTTACATACCTTGTTCACCTGGCTCAAGTGCTGGCTCTGGGGTTGTTGTGTGAACCACCACTTGAGAATTGTCGTATTTTTTAAGAAAAAAATGTCTTATGTCCATCTTCAAAAACTCTGAGTCCGACTGACAGTTTATTTTAAACATTGTCACAGCTCACGGGATAGGTACCTGTCAGCCAATAAGACAGACAATCTAGGCATATAACACAATTAATTAAACCTACTTATCACGGCGAGGGTGTACTGAGATTATTATTTTTTTTCATTTTTCTTTTTTTCATTTCTTTTTGTTGTTGCTAGGGGGCCCTTAGTGGCTGCTTATGTCGCTTAATGGGTCGGGCCGGCTCTGCTCAGCAGTCATTTAATAAGTTAGCTGATTCACAAACATCTGCATTAATCAAAGTGAGCTCATAAATGTTATATTAAACTCTGATTGAATCGGCTCTTTCCGTTGTTGCTGTCATTGAAACAGCGTTAAGTTAACAAAGGTAAACAAAGCAACACCGGAAATGGTCCTTTCAAAATAAGAATATACGTCGATCTTGAAAATAGAGTAAAGCGAAAATTACATACATTATTATCTGTATTTTTAAACCTTAACGTTGACATCTGAATATGTTATATGTAAAGAAATCCCAAAACTAATTATGAGCTAAATCCATGTATTCAGTCCATCTCAGATTCTCATCACGTTTTTATTGTGAAACCCGTACCGGAAAGTCATATCGTTAGCTCCGTTAGCTTGTTAGCTGCTCTCGGTGGTCCTGTTAACCGGTAGATCGGCTCCTCTCCTCCGGTAGAAACACGATGGAGCCGTTAAACCGGGTTTATTAAACACATCTGGAGGTGTTTATCATCGCGAGGACAAAAGACAGGCTTTAATGAACGGTCAGGTAGTGACGTCACATTCAGCATCCTTTTAAACCATGGATGTAGCAACAGAGCTGGATACAGAAAGTACCCGGATGTAGCCCCACAGAGCATGCGCAGTGGAGTTGTCCAGTGGTATTTATAGCTATTTCGTTGTGTTTTGTATATTTTTTCGTTATTGTGTATT
>JAAOOA010001659.1:50000-70000 GCA_012861695.1 Trematomus loennbergii
TCCTGCTGATGTTCAGGTGTATATCAGTATGTAGTGTCTCTACTTTAAAGAGTCCTCTCCTGCTGATGTTCAGGTGTATATCAGTATGTAGTGTCTCTACTTTAAAGAGTCCTCTCCTGCTGATGTTCAGGTGTATATCAGTATGTAGTGTCTCTACTTTAAAGAGTCCTCTCCTGCTGATGTTCAGGTGTATATCAGTATGTAGTGTCTCTACTTTAAAGAGTCCTCTCCTGCTGATATTCAGGTGTATATCAGCATGTAGTGTCTCTACTTTAAAGAGTCCTCTCCTGCTGATGTTCAGGTGTATATCAGTATGTAGTGTCTCTACTTTAAAGAGTCCTCTCCTGCTGATGTTCAGGTGTATATCAGTATGTAGTGTCTCTACTTTAAAGAGTCCTCTCCTGCTGATGTTCAGGTGTATATCAGTATGTAGTGTCTCTACTTTAAAGAGTCCTCTCCTGCTGATGTTCAGGTGTATATCAGTATGTAGTGTCTCTACTTTAAAGAGTCCTCTCCTGCTGATATTCAGGTGTATATCAGCATGTAGTGTCTCTACTTTAAAGAGTCCTCTCCTGCTGATGTTCAGGTGTATATCAGTATGTAGTGTCTCTACTTTAAAGAGTCCTCTCCTGCTGATGTTCAGGTGTATATCAGTATGTAGTGTCTCTACTTTAAAGAGTCCTCTCCTGCTGATGTTCAGGTGTATATCAGTATGTAGTGTCTCTACTTTAAAGAGTCCTCTCCTGCTGATGTTCAGGTGTATATCAGTATGTAGTGTCTCTACTTTAAAGAGTCCTCTCCTGCTGATGTTCAGGTGTATATCAGTATGTAGTGTCTCTACTTTAAAGAGTCCTCTCTGCTGATGTTCAGGTGTATATCAGTATGTAGTGTCTCTACTTTAAAGAGTCTCTCCTGCTGATGTTCAGGTGTATATCAGTATGTAGTGTCTCTACTTTAAAGAGTCCTCTCCTGCTGATGTTCAGGTGTATATCAGTATGTAGGTCTCTACTTTAAAGAGTTCTCTCCTGCTGATGTTCAGGTGTATATCAGTGTGTAGTGTCTCTACTTAAAGAGTCCTCTCCTGCTGCAGGTCCACAGGTTGGTGGTGGTCGATGAAGAGTCTCGTATCGTCGGCATCGTCTCTCTGTCAGACATCCTGCAGGCGCTGGTGCTCATCCCCACAGGTAAACAACAACAACGCTGTTGTTATTGTTGTTATTGTTATTGTTATAGCTGAGAGCAGCGTCACTTCCTGGGGAAAACGATGTAACGATTTCTTCACTTTCACTGAGATCACAGATCAGAGAGACATCTGTGGCTATCATGTTGTTGTTGTTGTTTTTGTTGTTTTTATTGCTATAGAGAGCAGCGCTACGTCAACAATCAGAGCCAATCAGAAAACAATATTTGTATCATTTCTAAAAACTGCTGAGTCATGTATTGACCCTGTTTTCTGTAGGGTCAGGGAGGAAGGAGTCTCTCCCCCTCAACCTGACACCTGCCAGCAGGGGGAGACAGAGGAGGGAGGAAAGGGGGAGACAGAGGAGGAAGGAAAGGGGAGACAGAGGAGACAGAGGAGGGAGGAAAGGGGAGACAGAGGAGACAGAGGAGACAGAAGAGGAAGGAAAGGGGGAGACAGAGGAGGAAGGAAAGGGGGAGACAGAGGAGACAGAGGAGGAAGGAAAGGGGGAGACAGAGGAGACAGAGGAGGAAGGAAAGGGGGAGACAGAGGAGGAAGGAAAGGGGGAGACAGAGGAGACAGAGGAGGAAGGAAAGGGGGAGACAGAGGAGGAAGGAAAGGGGAGACAGAGGAGGAAGGAAAGGGGGAGACAGAAGAGACAGAAGAGGATGGAAAGGGGGAGACAGAGGAGACAGAGGAGGAAGGACAGGGGGAGACAGAGGAGGAAGGAAAGGGGGAGACAGAGGAGACAGAGGAGGAAGGAAAGGGGGAGACAGAGGAGACAGAGGAGGAAGGAAAGGGGGAGACAGAGGAGGAAGGAAAGGGGGAGACAGAGGAGGAAGGAAAGGGGGAGACAGAGGAGACAGAGGAGGAAGGAAAGGGGGAGACAGAGGAGGAAGGAAAGGGGGAGACAGAGGAGGAAGGAAAGGGGGAGACAGAGGAGGAAGGAAAGGGGGAGACAGAAGAGACAGAAGAGGAAGGAAAGGGGAGACAGAAGAGGATGGAAAGGGGGAGACAGGTGAAGCAGAAAAGGGGGAGACGGGGGAGGAAGCGTGACACCATCATCATCACTGCCGCTCGATTGGAGCAGAAGAAGAAGGGGCGGGCTCAACGAGAGCGCTACACAGAGGCTGACGTGTGATTGGCCGGGAGGCTCCGAGAGTCCGTTTGTCATTGGCCGTCGGTTGGAGAGAAGTCGTTAAAGGGCTATGATTGGACAGCTGCTCTGGAAGTGGGCGGGACATCACACAGCGAGAGCCAATCAGGGATCTTTGATTGTTTTTAAACACAGAAATGTACCATTCTGATTGGTTGAGAGTTTTAAATCAATAAATCGTTATAAAAACAATAGTTTATATTCCAGGAAATCACTGAAACACTGACATTACAGTGATCTTAAATATTAAAATACTACTCACTGTAGGATTGTATTGTTTTATAGTCGGTGTTATTTTGGTGTCAAATTTTAAATCTGTACAGAAATAGATTTATTAAGTTAAAGTATTTATAGTTTCTAGTGAATATTTAATAACCTGTTTCTAATTACATGTTTTTAAAAACCGCTGTTGTTTGTAGAGGAATGAACCTTTAATTCAGCTCCAAAATAATAAACTTTAACCTAAAAATGTACTGTATATGTTGCTGTTGTTAAAGACAATGAATAAAAACATTCTCCTTTTTAAAGTGTCTTGTTTTACTGCTTTAGACTCACTCAGACCCTCATATTCAAATACTATATTGCAAACCATACTACCAAAAGGTTAGCATGCACGCTAAGCCCCGCTATGGGACAATATTTCGGAAAAACGTTAGTCAACAACGACCCCATTTGTGCCACAAAAAATTATGTTTTAAAGGGGACCTATCATGCAAAATGCACTTTTTGATGTCTTTTCTACATCAATGTGTCCCCGGTGTGTCCCGGTGTGTCAGGGAACTCACGCAGCGTCAGAAATAAAACCCTCTCTCTTTTCCTCCGTACCCAAATCTCTAAAAACGGGGGAACAACGGAGCTGATCCAGATTAGCGTCCGATATGACGTAATATCTGAAATGTGGACCCACGGCCCTATCAGAAACGTTGCTATCAGAAACAATGCCCGACTGTTTTGGACGTAATATGGTCTGTGTTTACATTAGCATGGCTAACACTCAGAGCTAACCTGTGCTGGAGAGCATGTGTGTGAAGAAGCAGGAAATAAAAAGGAACTCACCTTGTGGTATAACCGGCAAGAGAGAAAGCCTTTGAGCTCCATACTGTTTCAGAATACATATAGAGCGCTATAAGCTAATTATAATGCATTATAAACACGTTTTTGATCCATTTAGGAAACAGGAAACACAACTGGAGTCAGTGTAAAATGATTTGACAGTATTTATTGATTATTTCCATATACAAAAAGAAAATTGAATTAACCCTTTTTTTTCTACAGTGATGTTTATGTGTGTGTGTGTGTGTGTGTGTGTGTGTGTGTGTGTGTGTGTCTGCACTGAGGACTAACTACATTCATTGATACGATAATGACCCTGGCACTGGGTGTAGAGGAAGATAAGAGACACAAAGAGATATACAATTTATGAAAATAGATAAGAAAAGACGCCACACACACACACACACACACACACACACACACACACACACACACACACACACACACACACACACACACACACACACACACACACACACACACACACACACACACACACACACACACACACACACACACACACACACACACACACACACACACACACACACACACACACACACGTTACAGTGCACGTAGAAAATGAAACAACAGGAAGGGACAGTAACGGGGCTTTTATTTTCTTAAACTGTAGTACTTCCTGTCTGGGTAATGTCTCCCACCTGCTCTACATATATATTTATATATTTTAAATACCAAAAAACCTCTTCCAGTCCAAAAAAATACCAGGTTGTTGTTGTTTTTGTTGTTTTTACAGTAATGAAAACCAGACGTACAGATTTTATTTTTTTCATAGCGTGTTAAAATCAGTAGTCTGTCTGTGTTCTACAGTTGAGCTACAACAGTGAAATATAAGGTACAAGATTTACATTTCACACCGTCATCATCATCATCATCTTCATCATCATCATGGGTTTAAAGATGGCCGCCTCTCAGTTTGTGCACATGGTCATGTTTTTATTATTGTTAGAATATATGACGTTTCTATTTAATTATCATTCAATAAGTTATAGCATACGATAAATAACATTCATATTATTTTCACGTCTTTTTGGGCACCTAATGCTAATATGCTAATACTAATTAACACAACATATGTTTCTCTTAAAGGGACAGTGTGCAGGATTTAGCTTTAGATGAATATTTTTGGCAATTTCAAATTGAAATACAACGCACCGGCCCTTTAAGGTAGTCTAGAGTAAATATCCAAAATGATCAATAATTAATGTTTGAGGTAAAATAAAGAGACATACGCTTGTTGTTTTTAGTGAACAGCGACGAGGCAGCCATCTTTACACACCTGTGTGCTCAGGTAAAGGTCTGTTAATGAGAAACCCCTGACAACATGCCTTGGAAACCCCAATAGAAAACATAGTATGGAGTCTGGAAGCTGTGTTTTCAGAGCAGAGGACTTTTGTTTTGGAGATTTATGGCCCAAAAACCAAGATGTCGACAACCAAAAGTCCAAATGGGAAATTGTCTCCACTGGATGTTTGGAGTCAAACAACGCTCTGCTGTCAGGGGTCTATATTACTACATGTGTGATACAGATACCCATATGTCCTTGACTAAGGCCCAAAACAACAAAGACTTTAATATGTTCAGAAGAAACTCTCCTCACAGGCACTTTAAAGGCCGCGGAAATGGAAGCATCTTTTGCACTATAAGCGAAAACGAGATTGTGACTTTTATTTTGAAAGGAAGGGACGCCTTGTCCTCTCGCTCTTTAGCATTGAGGCTCAAAACAACCCTCACATCCATCAGCACCAAATCATCTGGTTTCACAGCGTGTTTGTTTACCTTTGTTAGCCAACATCGCTAGCTTCGTAGCTACTGTATCAGTGCCCGAATCTGTCAATTTATTCATAATTTATGTTGAATAAAAGTCAGATGTATACAAACAACACAAAGTCTTGTTTATTGTTTACTTTTGTAGTTTTTTAGCCAAAATGCTGCAATTACTGTCACTGTGTTTGTACGTTCTGCAGCTAGCATTGTCGCTATGCTAACATCTGAAACTGTCTACTTATTTATCACTTCGAAAAGTAAGATGTATATAAAAGTCTTCAAATACTGTCTTGTTCAAACATAACGTTTTGAGCGGAGCGTAAAAGTTGTTTGCAGGACTTTGAAATGCATTTAGACGCTAAAACAGCTACAGATTTTGCGTAATTTTAAGCTAACAGCGCTAGTTCTAGTGCTCATCACATCCAGTAAAATCAAAGTAAAGTTTGAGCGAGAGGAAGAAGGCGACGCATCTCCTTTCAACAATAAAGTCTCACCTCGCTGTGTATTAAGTCACCGTAAAGTCACTACTATTCGCTTTGAGTGTGATATGTTAGCTAACGCAATGCTAACAGCACGAGCTAGCTCTTGCTGTGTTGTTTTATCGACATGAGGATGTTTTGAGTTACTGTGTTAGCACTTGGGTAAGTTAGCACTTGTTAGCATTCAACACACTGGTCCCCATTATTCATCGTACCACTGGTTTCACTGCTAACAATGCTAACTGATGTCTGAATGCTAAATGTAGTAGCATTTCCCCCACAGCGCGACACTTTTTGAAGGTTTCCTGTTGTATTTGTTATTAAACCAGATATGTGAAAATGACGCCGTTTTTTTCCGATTCCTGAACGATAATGTTTCTTTCCCGAACTCACCGCCTACCGTCGCTCACCGTTTCTGCCCGTGTGGCTTTAATGAGGTAATATGTTCCTGAAAAACACCTGGAAACACCTGGATCTGAGTGAGAACAACAACCCCTGCACACAGGTACAAAAATACATTTATATAATAATAGAAATTAAATTATTGCAGGTTTTCTCAAGATTGACGTCCAGAATCTTAATCATGATCATTTCCTTCTGATTTAATCGGATATTTTACATGTATTTTGATACTACATTCATTGGAGGGACAGAAGAAGGAAGCAAATGAAGTTGAGTAAGGAGAGAAGGAAAGGAAATGAGTCAAGAGGAGAGGAGGTAATTACATTTGATGCAACTGGAAGACGAAAGATATTACATTTAAAGAGACAGGAAGTTAGAAAGGAAAGATGGTGGAGAAAGGGAGTTCAATAGAGACAAGAAAGGAAAGGAGACAAGGAGGTAAGGAAACAAGTAGAAGAAAGGACACACGTGGTAAGGAAAGGAGATGAGATTAGAGATAAGGAGATATTAGCCGTGTTTTCATTCACATGAATTAACCAGATTTAGTTTTTGCATTGTACGTTTCTGTTAAATGTCAACGTCAACTAAATAACGTTTCATATCACGCTCGCAGAAACGCACAATGCCACGTGGTGAATGTCGTGAAATGATGGTGAGGTTTAGGCAACAAAATGACTTGGTTAAGGTTAATTAAAAAGTTCAAAAAACCAAGATAAACTTCGCGATGGTGACGACCTAAAGTTGGAAACCAAGATGTTGGCGACTAAAAGTTAGGGTTTAAAATTCACTTGACAGTTGGATGAAAACACAACTAATAAGAAGGAAAGGAAACATTAGGAGAAAGGAGAAGGAGGAAAGCAAGAAGGAGGTAACAAGGAGATGGAGGAAGGTAACAAGGAGAAGGAGGGAGGTAACAAGGAGAAGGAGGAAGGTAACAAGGAGATGGAGGAAGGTAACAAGGAGAAGGAGGGAGGTAACAAGGAGAAGGTAACAAGGTGAGGATTAGATACTAAACGATAAGACAAAATGGAAGTCCAGCTCAGTCCAGGTGCTTTTATGATTTCGGCAGTTCAGTTCAGTTCAGTCTAAAAAACAAACACTTTATTTACTATTTACAAGTCGGAGGTTCGAGTCTCGCTGTCGCTTTTCTTCTTCAATCAGTTTGGAGATTTGTATGTATAAAAGAAAAACGGATAAAAAGCTCACAATAACATATAGAAACAGAACGTAGAAAAGTCTTCTGAGGTATTTGTGGTGTTTGAGGTGATCTGTGGTTCATGAGAAGTATTGATGTTGGGTCTGTTCTCCTGGCTTTCTCTCTATTCTCTCTGAGCGCCGAAACGCCCCACGCTCCTCGAACGCCTCCTCTCAACATCCCTGACTCGACACAGAGCGTTGAGTTCAAGTCAACAATAATTAAAAAAGGAAAATACAGAAATATATTCATCATCTTCATCATCAGCAGCATCGTAGACATTCACTGTTTACACGTATGGCATCACAGAAACAAACAAACAAACAAACAAACACATGTTTTTGTTTCCAGTTCGTTATTGACAGTGATGACGCGGGTTCTTTACGGTTCTGAACTGGACTCTGAGCGGCCGTTTTGCAGCGGCTTTGGTCCCGGTTTATGGAAATACAAAAAGAACAAGAGATGACCGTTGACCTCCACCAAATCCTACCTTTGTTGACAGGTACAGGTGCTGAAAGATCCCATGTTCAGACACAAACGTTACCTTTTTAACTGCACACTAATATCCCATGTTTATTCAGAATTGATCGCGTGTATCTGGAATAAGTTACGGCTCACGTGAACGGTATTAAACTTGGCTAAAAGTGGTACTTTTTAAAGACCAGAAAGTGACGATGTGCTGCCTTCAATGCATTTCTTCTTTAGATAATTAGTTTGCTCTAAATTCTAGTCAACAAAGAGTCTTAATGGACATTTCATTTTTCCGTTTTCGTTATGTTGTACGACTTTAGGGGATGCTGTACGTTCATATCATGTTTAAGATCATATATTAGGATTTATTAACACTGTAATAATGCTAGAAGCCCTGTTAGCTACTGCTGCAAGACATTTTAGTTTGTGTGTACATTTGAGTACAATGCAGTATTTCTTTAGGAATATTTATGTATTGTCTTTATTGACATGTTAATGAGGAGGTGTGACAGTAAACAGTGAATCTTACCTCCACGATGTCTTCATTGTGTAACTTGGTGTTTACAGCAGAGTTTACACACACTGCATGAGGACACTTTTAGATTCACAATTTGTGGTCAGATCCAAATTACACCAAGTTGGAAATGTCTTGCAATCGCAGTAGTTGTGTACAAAAACTATTTTAAATAGACGTCGAAGTCATACGTAATTGGACTAGTTTTCCTAATGTTTATAGGTATTAGTTTCATTTAAAAGTATACCTAAGACTTAAAGTCAGAGTATGCACAGTTGGAGAATGCTAATTATTTTAAGACGTGAAACAGCTTAAAAATAATTGTAATTGTCAGAATAAGTGCTAAAAATTGGATATTTTCTGCATGTAAACAACCAGATTCCTGCAGTGTTGCAGCTCAACCACAAGGGGGCGATGTTGGAGGTCAAAGGTGTAAGACACAATAAATCAATCAGCACGGACAGTATAAAATCTAAAAAAAAGAGTCACTTTGTGTGACTGTGTTCACATTGTACCCCACACACACTTACTCTCTCACACACACACACACACACTCTCACACACACACACTCTCACACACACACACACACACACACACACACACACACACACACACACTCTCACACTCACACACTCCGACCTGAATGCATTTCTGTACATTTCGAGGTCTTGCACCGTATTCTAAGGGAAAACACTTTTCCCTTGTTTGGGCACCTTTGCTAATTTACATATTCAGGACAGCCAATAGGCTTTGAGCACCCTCAGATAAGCCCCTCCCACTTCCTGTTGGCCGCGGCTCTTCTCAACGGGGAAAACGTTCTTCGTGTCACGTTTTAAATCGTCCCCCTGACCCCTCCTTCTTGTAGGTTACCTGAGAAGTTCCTTTTCCAAACCAACCAAACGCTGTGGCTTTTCGCCGTCGGCCAATCAAATCCCGCCATTCGAAACGTTTACTTCCTGAAAAAGGTCAGTCTTTAACCTCAAATCTGAACACGAAGACGAGAGGAAACCGTTACAAACAAACTGGGTGTTGTTTTTCTCCGCCTGTTTCCTCCCCTCTGACTTCACTTCCTGTTTGTTTGCAACCCGTTGGATCCGAAGGTTTGTTGCGTGTGAATCGAAGCGTTTGGGAAAATAAAATCCAAGAAAGATGTAGAAAAACCCAAAATGTGGAGAGTCTGTATTCTGTTGCGTAACAGTCTTCTGCAGCATCGTAGTAAAAAACGGTAAGTCAATGGTAGATAAATCCAGTGTTAGAAGATGAACGGTAGAAATCTGCGAAAGTAAAGAAAAGTCGTCGCTGAGGTACTTCTGAGATAAAGAGCATTCACTGAGTCGGACCTGGATGCTGTTTCCGTGGGTTTGGTTTAAAAAAATAAGAATAAAATGACTCTGAGAGTAGAAACGAGGACGTGTGCGCTGGTTAGATTCGTCCCAAAAAAGGACGAGGAAAAAGAAAAGTCCAGAGAGTTTAAATAGCAGCTGCTTTCCACTGAGAAAAATGTGTGTGTGTGTGTGTGTGTGGTGTGTGTGTGTGTGTGTGTGTGTGTGTGTGTGTGTGTGTGTGTGTGTGTGTGTTCACAGGAAGTAGAGCTCTCCTCAGATGCTGGACTCTTTGGGGGGTGGGTCCACGTTGGTCACCATGGAGGGAGGAAGTGAGGTCACCAAAAGGGCGTTGAGGTCGGAGGTCGGCGGCGTCACGATGTTAGCCTTCAGGCGGCGAATCGATGAAATTCTCTCCTCGACGCAACCTGCGGAAAGACGAGCCTCGGCGTCGTGATCCCAGCATTCCTCCGCCGTCTCGCAGATCTGAGCCAATCCCTGAGGAGGAAACAGGAAGCGAGACGGTCAGGACGCTTCATAAAGGATGTTTATTACTAGTTTAGTTGAATACTAGATTCTGATCCTGTCCATACATCAATAAGTACCGTATTGACCCGAATATAAGACAGGTTTTGTTTCCTAAAATCTGGTTCGTCTTATATTCGGGGTCTAGACTTTTCGATGTAATTACACAGTCACACCAACAGAGCGCCAAAACGAGTGTTTCCTTAGAGAGACACCGTAACAGTACAACAGGAGAGAGAGAGATGGAGACACAGAGACCCTGGTTGAAGTCGAATAGTCCGTTTAGCTCAGGAACCTTCCTAACGGAGTGAAATGACCCGAAGTCCCTCAGTGGCAGCCATGATAAGAGCCGCTCCAATTCTCTAGATGAAAGGAAAGGAGGTTTCAAACTTCCTTTATAACCTCCTTTAGCTTAGGAACCACTGGACCTCCCTCACCGAAAGGAGAGGAGAACATGCTGCCCACAATGCCTTGCGGCCGCAGCATTTGCCGTCACACAACAGTCGGCCGTTCACGGAAACAACCGATTATGAACGAGAAATGATATCATGAAAGTTACGGTACTTATTAAGCTTTTTAAAACATATGTGGTAAATTGCCAAAGTGCTTTGTTTTGAACGTTCATCAGTATTATAATCAAAAGAGAAATATGAACGTTAGTTTTTACTGAAATGATCAAATAAAGTCAACATTTCACAGTCTTTACTGAGCTGTGTGGGGTTTGTTCAACTTTGAAAAGATGTTTGAATGGTGATATACACAGTGATAGATGTTAAGGACTAACGTTTATAATAAATACATTTGTATTGATTTGAAGATCTTTTCATACAATCATACGTATTGGGATCATTTGTATTAATGTGGACCGGAGGAGAGGGTGATGAGCATAAGTTTCACTTTCCTTTTTATTTCATTTCCAGCTTTGGTCATGAAGAATATGTTTCTCTGTTGTCCCCGTTCATAAAGCATAACAGCATCAGAGCACGGTGCAGAGTCTCTAGATGAGTTTACAGTAGTCCCTCGTTCTTATTAAACATCCATGTTGTAGTCCGCTGTTTAGAAAACTGTAGTTTCCATAGTTTCCCCACAGCAGCAGACGCACATTCATGACGTCCGCTGGCGCATCATAAACACGTCGGATAGTGAAAGTGCAGTCGATTCTCTAAAGTACCGCAGTCTCTTCTCCTAAGTCCTTTTGAATTCTCCTATCCACTATCCCTTAACCCCGTGACCTTTCACTCAGAGGTCAAGGGATAGACGATAGGGATAGACGATAGGGATAGACGATAGGGATAGACGATAGGGATAGATGGGGATAGACGATAGGGATAGACGACAGGGTTAGACGATAGGGATAGACGATAGGGATAGATGGGGATAGACGATAGGGATAGACGATAGGGATAGACGATAGGGATAGACGATAGACGATAGGGATAGATGGGGATAGACGATAGGGATAGACGATGGGGATAGACGATAGGGATAGACGATAGGGATAGACGATAGACGACGGGGATAGACGATATGGATAGACGATAGACGATAGGGATAGACGATATGGATAGACGATAGGGATAGACGGTAGGGATAGACGATGGGGATAGACGATAGACGATGGGGATAGACAATAGGGATAGACGGTAGGGATAGATGGTAGGGATAGACGTTGGGGATAGACGTTGGGGATAGACGATAGGGATAGACGATAGGGATAGACGTTGGGGATAGACGATAGGGATAGACGATAGGGATAGACGATAGGGATAGACGATAGGGATAGACGATAGGGATAGACGTTGGGATAGACGATAGGGATAGACGATAGGGATAGACGATAGGGATAGACGATAGGGATAGACGATAGGGATAGACGATAGGGATAGACGTTGGGGATAGACGATAGGGATAGACGATAGGGATAGACGTTGGGGATAGACGATAGGGATAGACGATAGGGATAGACGATAGGGATAGACGATAGGGATAGACGATAGGGATAGACGATAGGGATAGACGTTGGGGATAGACGATAGGGATAGACGATAGGGATAGACGATAGGGATAGACGTTGGGGATAGACGATGGGGATAGACGATGGGGATAGACGTTGGGGATAGACGATAGGGATAGACGTTGGGGATAGACGATAGGGATAGACGATGGGATAGACGATGGGATAGACGATGGGGATAGACGATGGGATAGACGATAGGGATAGACGTTGGGGATAGACGATAGGGATAGACGATGGGGATAGACGATGGGGATAGACGATAGGGATAGACGATAGGGATAGACGTTGGGGATAGACGATAGGGATAGACGATGGGATAGACGATGGGGATAGACGATGGGGATAGACGATGGGGATAGACGTTGGGGATAGACGATAGGGATAGACGATAGGGATAGACGATAGGGATAGACGATATGGATAGACGTTAGGGATAGACGATAGGGATAGACGATAGGGATAGACGATAGAGATAGACGATAGGGATAGACGTTGGGGATAGACGATGGGGATAGACGATGGGGATAGACGATGGGGATAGACGATGGGGATAGACGATAGAGATAGACGATAGGGATAGACGTTGGGGATAGACGATGGGGATAGACGATGGGGATAGACGAGGGATAGACGATGGGGATAGACGACGGGGATAGACGTTGGGGATAGACGATAGGGATAGACGATAGGGATAGAGTTGGGGATAGACGATAGGGATAGACGTTGGGGATAGACGATGGGGATAGACGATGGGATAGACGATGGGATAGACGACGGGGATAGACGACGGGGATAGACGACGGGGATAGACGATAGGGATAGATGACAGGGATAGACGACAGGGATAGACGTTGGGGATAGACGATAGGGATAGACGATAGGGATAGACGATAGGGATAGACGATAGGGATAGACGATAGGGATAGACGATAGGGATAGACGATAGGGATAGACGATAGGGATAGACGATAGGAGCAGATTTTTGGACTATTCGACTGCAGCCCAACTCCAACAAAGTGGATCAAAAGTAGGCAAGTTAATAAACAAGAGAGGCCAAGTTACGATGCCAATTTTAAGTGGTGTTCAAAGAAGTCATCAAAGAACTGTCAAGCAGCAAAGAAATATGGAGTTACTGAGAGTAACGTTAGAAGATGGAGAGCCCAAAAAGAGCTTGAAAAGAGGGGTCTTCTTATATTCGGGTCAATATGGTACTCTTTACAAGATTTAGTTAAATACTCGATTCTGATTGGTTGATTTGGACATTTGTCTAGTTAATTAAAGTAATTCCTTATGCTTTTATTTTGAAGGCAGTTTTGGGGCGCTTGTTGAAGACAGACAGGAAGTAAACACTCATGAAACTCACGCTGTGTTTGAGCCAGAGCTCCTTCAGAGCCGGCCTCAGCTTCTTGTGGACGACCACGTCCTGAAGGTCCTCCAGAGACGGATGCTGCCCCGCCTCTTCCTCGAAGGGAAGCAGGTACTCTCCCACCGGACCTGAGAGCAAACAACATGTCAGAGAACGTGTTCACCTGACACAAAGGGACTACAAAGAGACACAAAGGGACTACAAAATAATACAAAGAGCCTTAATAAACGTATTATATTCTTTGCAAGCCTTGAGTTAGACTCCCCTGCTGTATATTCATATTTAGTAATGAATATTACCGTCCACGGCCTTGCAGCGGGACACCAGCTCCCAGAGAATCAGACCCACGGCGTACATGTCGATCCTCAGGAAGGCGTCTCTCTGGAAGTTTATTGCTCCCTCTAAAACCTCCGGAGCCATGTAGCGCCTGGTGCCCACCTATACACACACACACACACACACACACACACACACACACACACATGTTAAACAGAATCAATCAGAATACCTTTATTCGTGCCACAGAGGGGACATTTACATTTATCACACACACACACACACACACACACACACACCACACACACACACACACAAACACACACACACACACACACACACACACACACACACACACCACACACACACACACACACACACACACACACCACACACACACACACACACACACACACACACACACACACACACACACACACACACACACACACACCCACACACACACACACACACACACACACACCACACACACACACACACACACACACACACACCACACACACACACACACACACACACACACACACACACACACAACACACACACACACACAGCTCACCTGTCCGTGTGTGTCTCCCGGAGGTTCACCGCCTCGAAACGAACGGCGAGGCCGAAATCTCCGATTACCGCCGAGAGGTCCGAACTCAGCATTATGTTCTTACTCTAAAGTCCCTGAGACACAGAGAGACACACAGTCACTACTGTCGCTGGCAAGGGGGGTACAACTACAACAAGATGAACATATTTGACCGTGATTTAATTGTAATACACGTTTCTAAATGATGAAGTAACAACATACTGATACCGGTTAGTAAAACCATGAATTAATGCTTTGACAAGTCTGCAGACAGACGGCAGGCGAAACACCTTTTAAATGCGTGTTTTCTAAATGGAGATTGGCTAAGCTAACGCAGTATATGCTCCGACCGTCCACACTCACAACAACGGCCTATACAGACATAAATAAAGCAGCGACTGTATTCTCCATGACACAGGCAGTCTGTGGTTTGTACTTGTTTCACTTCTGTCTAGTTTCTGAACAGATATGAGGAGCTGTGAGCTCTGAGTGCTAACAGCTAACGGCTGTGTTGTTTTTCTGGGGTTCTCATTGAAGATGACGTCACGGCTCCGCCTACACTGCGTTACATAGTAACTACCCCAGTTCCTAAACTGTAATGGAAACGCAGCATAAAGTGAGCCTGGCCTACCAAGGCCTAACGAGGCCTAGCCGTACCGTAAATGCACCATAAATTACTACAGACACACACCTGTGAGCGATGGCAGGTTTGGGTCCCTCTCCTTTCATCTTTGGGATGTCTTCATGAAGGTAAGCGAGTCCACGTGCCATGGTCTCTGCGATGTGACAGAGCTCAGTCCAGCTGACGATGTTTCCCTTCAGGAAGTCACACAGAGAACCCTACAGACACCACATTCATGTTCACACCCCACATCAGTTACTCTATAACTCTTATTAGATCAGATTAGATTGCTTTTATTGTCACTACAGCAAAACTCCAAGCATTCCCGATGTTGCGATCACACATAACAGACAGTATGAGATTCACATTGAATAGTGCGCTTACAAAACAATAAAAAACATGGACTTAGTTGAGCATAAGTTCAGTTCAGTTCCATTAGATTGACTTGCTGTGTTCAGCTCACGTATGGCACGGGGCTAAAAGCTGTTCTTATGTATCACTGCTCACCCTCTCGTGGTACTCTGTGATGATCCAGAGCTCAGCATCCTGGTGACTCCCCCGTCTCTCCGAAGCGATGAATCTCAGGAGGTTTTCATGCCTCATCCCGGGAGAAACAAACACCTCCGTCTCCAACTGCCACGACTCCTTATTCTGAGGGGAAAGTAGAAAAAAAGCAACATTAGGCTATAAAGGAACTACAGCACGGTCACATGACTTCACGTCACCACCGTTAAGCTAAAGGTGGCTAATGTTGGGCTATAAAGGAACTACAGCACGGTCACATGACTTCACGTCACCACCGCTAAGCTAAAGGTGGCTAATGTTGGGCTATAAAGGAACTACAGCACGGTCACATGACTTCACGTCACCGCTAAGCTAAAGGTGGCTAATGTTGGGCTATAAAGGAACTACAGCACGGTCACATGACTTCAAGTCACCACCGCTAAGC
Source organism: Trematomus loennbergii (assembly GCA_012861695.1). Lineage (NCBI taxonomy): Eukaryota > Metazoa > Chordata > Actinopteri > Perciformes > Nototheniidae > Trematomus > Trematomus loennbergii. The sequence goes on from JAAOOA010001659.1 coordinate 65,915, forward strand.
TAAAGGAGGCTAATGTGGGCTATAAAGGAACTACAGCACGGTCACATGACTTCAGCTCTCACCTGAATGGGGAATATCTTCACTGCGACGCTCTCACTGATCATCATTCCCTTCCAGACGCAGCCGAACCTCCCCCTCGCCTTCACTTCCTGCAGCTGAATGGGACGCAGCCCAGCAGGGGGGAGCCGGGGCCGGGGCCTGGGTCCTGGGGGGGAGAAAACAGTTTCAAAAAGCTAGTATAACTCAGAATGATTGCTGTATGAAAGATAAGATGGCGCCGGTGATGATGGCTGCCGTGTCTTTTGCTCCAACTCTACCTTTTCTCCACTTTATTTCAGTGTTTGTTTACTTTCATTTTATGCTTTTCCAATTACTTGTATATAGACTCTTCTTGCATTACTTCTATTCTATTATATTTGTATTTACTTGCACTATTTTATCTGTTTTATTGTGTTGCACTGTTGGAGGAGGACCTCAGATTCTCATTGATACAGATGGAGCATCTTATTTCAGACAGTTTGAAACGCGAGGGTCGTGATTGGTCCGTGATCGGCTCGTGATGAAGAGCCGGCCCCCAGTCTGACTTGATACCGCCCCCGTGATAAATAAATGTAATTATTGTGAAGCCAGCTGCAATGGATCATTGATCCACCAGGGGGTGCAGTGGGGTTCCACACTGGAGTCATGTGAAATCAACTTCGATACAGTAAACTGGATGTACAGTATGTCTGGTACTACTGTATAGCGGATCTTTGTTAAGATCCATATGTCACGGATAGGATCATAGTCTGTGCTAAATAAGACATGTAATCATTTACAAAACATCACCATGTTGTTATTTAACAAAATAATGTTGTTTAGTCGAAAAAACGAACGAGAGGAAATGCAGCCGGCTCTCGATTTTTAATCCTAATTTAATCATCATCTTCACCACGATCATTTATGTTTATGTTCGCCGAATTGACATGAAATCACTGACAAATATGAATATACTCTATTCAACTTCATTAAAATGTTATTAACGTGCCTAAACTCAGTAATTCACTAAAAATATTTATATTTTAATGGAGCCTTGTCAGGCAGACAGGATCCGCGTAGCGGAGGGATCTTGATCCCTGGGTGTTATTTTTCCCCATAATGACCAAGTCGCTGCAAATTACCCCGCTTATTACATGGCCACATTCTCAACAAAGTCACGACATGACTCCCAAATATTAATTGAAATGCTTTTATGGATTTAGAAAATGTTTTATTGATTTGTGAATTGCACTAATGTGGGAAGATCATGATGTCTCCTCCGATCTGCTTTATGATATTCTTTCTCCCGCCGTCCTCTGTCTTCAATGTTCGACATCGCGTGAAACAGAGGATTTCGACATTCTGTATTCCTTGCTTACTTCCTTAAACCTTTTCTCCTCCTTATCTCTTTATGACTTTTTATTTAATGCTTTATAACAGCTGTAATAGTTCGTTTAGAAATCCTCCGCAGAGCCGCCCACCTCCCTCCGGCTGAAATTATTAAATATTAAAGTTATTTAATAATTAAAGACTATATATTGAATTACAAGATTAGATATACTTTATTTGATCTAAAATATTGATGTGTTCAAATGCTCTTCTAAACAAAACTGAAAGTCCATGAAAAGTTGTCTTTCTGTATTTGTGAATGAAGCGCCATCTCCTGGTTAAATCCTGAAATTGAAAATCTGGCAACGCCCTCTTGGAAAATAGTGGGAGGGCTTAACATTCCCAGATACTGGTCTTAGGCAGGTATCTGGTAGTAGGCAGGAAGCTGTATGCTGGAGTCTGAAATAAGCTGCTCCATCTGTATATCTATACTGTAGCTCTGTACACAAAGCCTTGCATCTTGTACTGCTGCTGCTAAGTGAGTGAGTGAGTGAGTGAGTGAGTGAGTGAGTGAGTGAGTGAGTGAGTGAGTGAGTGAGTGAGTGAGTGAGTGAGTGAGTGAGTGAGTGAGTGAGTGAGTGAGTGAGTGAGTGAGTGAGTGTGTGTGTGTGTGTGTGTGTGTGTACCTCTGTGATGTCCACGTGTCCGTACGGAGGTTTTCGGTGTCGGTACATCCAGACGGCGCTGAGCAGCAGAACGGAGAGAAAACTGACCGGCAGGAAGCAGTAAAGCATCAGAGCCAAAACCCCCAGAGAGGGAGGTGCTTTCATCGCTGAAACAGAGAGAGAGGACTCTTTAAAGTAGAGACACTACATACTGATATACACCTGAACATCAGCAGGAGAGGACTCTTTAAAGTAGAGACACTACATACTGATATACACCTGGACATCAGCAGGAGAGGACTCTTTAAAGTAGAGACACTACATACTGATATACACCTGAACATCAGCAGGAGAGGACTCTTTAAAGTAGAGACACTACATACTGATATACACCTGAACATCAGCAGGAGAGGACTCTTTAAAGTAGAGACACTACATACTGATATACACCTGAACATCAGGAGAGGACTCTTTAAAGTAGAGACACTACATACTGATATACACCTGAATCAGCAGGAGAGGACTCTTTAAAGTAGAGACACTACATACTGATATACACCTGAACATCAGCAGGAGAGGACTCTTTAAAGTAGAGACACTACATATTGATATACATCTGAACATCAGCAGGAGAGGACTCTTTAAAGTAGAGACACTACATACTGATATACACCTGAACATCAGCAGGAGAGGACTCTTTAAAGTAGAGACACTACATACTGATATACACCTGAACATCAGCAGGAGAGGACTCTTTAAAGTAGAGACACTACATACTGATATACACCTGAACATCAGCAGGAGAGGACTCTTTAAAGTAGAGACACTACATACTGATATACACCTGAACATCAGCAGGAGAGGACTCTTTAAAGTAGAGACACTACATACTGATATACACCTGAACATCAGCAGGAGAGGACTCTTTAAAGTAGAGACACTACATACTGATATACACCTGAACATCAGCAGGAGAGGACTCTTTAAAGAGACACTACACACTGATATACACCTGAAGATCAGCAGGAGAGGACTCTTTAAAGTAGAGACACTACATACTGATATACACCTGAACATCAGCAGGAGAGGACTCTTTAAAGTAGAGACACTACATACTGATATACACCTGAACATCAGCAGGAGAGGACTCTTTAAAGTAGAGACACTACATACTGATATACACCTGAACATCAGCAGGAGAGGACTCTTTAAAGTAGAGACACTACATACTGATATGCACCTGAACATCAGCAGGAGAGGACTCTTTAAAGTAGAGACACTACATACTGATATACACCTGAACATCAGCAGGAGAGGACTCTTTAAAGTAGAGACACTACACACTGATATACACCTGAAGATCAGCAGGAGAGGACTCTTTAAAGTAGAGACACTACATACTGATATACACCTGAACATCAGCAGGAGAGGACTCTTTAAAGTAGAGACACTACATACTGATATACACCTGAACATCAGCAGGAGAGGACTCTTTAAAGTAGAGACACTACATACTGATATACACCTGAACATCAGCAGGAGAGGACTCTTTAAAGTAGAGACACTACATACTGATATACACCTGAACATCAGCAGGAGAGGACTCTTTAAAGTAGAGACACTACACACTGATATACACCTGAAGATCAGCAGGAGAGGACTCTTTAAAGTAGAGACACTACATACTGATATACACCTGACATCAGCAGGAGAGGACTCTTTAAAGTAGAGACACTACATACTGATATACACCTGAACATCAGCAGGAGAGGACTCTTTAAAGTAGAGACACTACATACTGATATACACCTGAACATCAGCAGGAGAGGACTCTTTAAAGTAGAGACACTACATACTGATATACACCTGAACATCAGCAGGAGAGGACTCTTTAAAGTAGAGACACTACATACTGATATACACCTGAACATCAGCAGGAGAGGACTCTTTAAAGTAGAGACACTACACACTGATATACACCTGAAGATCAGCAGGAGAGGACTCTTTAAAGTAGAGACACTACATACTGATATACACCTGAACATCAGCAGGAGAGGACTCTTTAAAGTAGAGA
>JAAOOA010001659.1:75000-82500 GCA_012861695.1 Trematomus loennbergii
AAGAGGAAGAGACAAACACCACACACACACACACACACACACACACACACACACACACACACACACACACACAACACACACACACACACACACACACACACACACACACACACACACACACACACACACACACACACACACACACACACACACACACACACACACACACAAACCTTTCCATCTTTTTCCATCTTAAATGTTTGACTCTTTTTGTTCTAAAAATCCTCATAATTTCATCAAAATGTTTTTATTTTCTGTCATTTTACTTTGTTGTTGATTTCTGTACACATCCACATTCTGTGTGTCCGTCCTTTAAAGAAATCCCTCCTCATATTAATAAAGCTGATTTAAATAACTCTAAAACGTCTCCGAGTCCGAGGTTCTCACGACCTCTGACCCCGCCCACATGTTAACATTCATAAGGAAAGCTGGAGCTTTTGTTTTGAAAAGCAATTCAAATATCCAGACACATAATCACATCACATTAAAATGTCTGTGTGTGTGTGTGTGTGTGTGTGTGTGTGTGTGTGTCTGTGTGTGTGTGTGTGTGTGTGTGTGTGTGTGTGTGTGTGTGTCTGTGTGTGTGTGTGTGTGTGTGTGTGTGTGTGTGTGTGTGTGTCTGTGTGTGTGTGTGTGTGGTGTGAGACCTCTGACCTCCTGTGTTTCCTGACGTGTGTGATATGCAAATCGCTCTAAGTGTGTGCGTGTGTGCGTGTGTGTGTGTGTGTGTGTGTGTGACTTTATCATGCAAAATGACCACATAGAATATTAAGAGTCTTTGTGGACTCCAGACACAGGGCAGGGGTCACACACACACACACACACACACACACACACATCTGGCAGAACGGATGGACGTGTGTGTGTGTGTGTGTGTTTGTGCATATGTTACAGAGATCAGAGGGCAACATATGAGATGCAAAGCCATGGGAACTCTTCACACACTCATTCATATCATTAATGCCTTTGTCATATTCACACACATAGAAACACACACACAACACACACACACACACACCACACACACACACACACACACACACACACACACACACACACACACACACACACCACACACACACACAACACCACACACACACACACACACACCACACACACACACACACACACACACACACACACACACACACACACACACACACACACACACACACACACACACACACACACACACACACCACAACACACACACACACACACACACACACACACACAAATCTATAGAACTTTACCCTGAGATAATAACTTCAAGTGTTGAAGGTCTTACGCTAAAAAATAAATAAGTGCAGTCGGTATAAAGCATAAATATTCTTGAGTTTCCAAACTGCAGAATAAACATGGCTGTTCCACGAAAGAAAAGGACATTTTCTAGAGTTAGTAAAAACACTATATCCACTAAATAAAAGCCTTTCTATCTGAGTCCAGCTTCTCTGTTTTATCCTACTCTAGATTTCCTGACTTTAGTTCTGCAGATTTCTCGTTAAAGCGCCTCCATCTGTCCTGTGTCCCCGAGAGACCCGTCAACACGTTCCCACAGCGTCACGGGCAGGAATCAGAGAAAACAGCTGCAAACATCTGCACTGACACGCACGCACGCACGCTCAGTGTGTCTCAGTGTGTGTCAGTGTGTCTCAGTGTGTCTCAGTGTGTCTCAGTGTGTATGAGTGTGTGTCAGTGTGTCTCAGTGTCTCAGTCTGTATGAGTGTGTCAGTGTGTCTCAGTGTGTCTCAGTGTGTCTCAGTGTGTGTCAGTGTGTATGAGTGTGTGTCATTGTGTCTCAGTGTGTCTAGTGTGTCTCAGTGTGTCTCAGTGTGTCTCAGTGTGTGTCAGTGTGTCTCAGTGTGTCTCAGTGTGTCTCAGTGTGTCTCAGTGTGTCTCAGTGTGTCTCAGTGTGTCTCAGTGTGTCTCAGTGTGTCTCAGTGTGTGTCAGTGTGTATGAGTGTGTCTCAGTGTGTCTCAGTGTGTGTCAGTGTGTATGAGTGTGTGTCAGTGTGTGTGAGTGTGTATCAGTGTGTCTCAGTGTGTCTCAGTGTGTCTCAGTGTGTGTCAGTGTGTCAGTGTGTCTCAGTGTGTCTCAGTGTGTGTCAGTGTGTCTCAGTGTGTGTCAGTGTGTATGAGTGTGTCAGTGTGTGTCAGTGTGTCTCAGTGTGTATGAGTGTGTCTCAGTGTGTGTCAGTGTATCTCAGTGTGTGTCAGTGTGTGGAGTGTCTCTCAGTGTCTCAGTGTGTCTCAGTGTGTATGAGTGTGTCTCAGTGTGTATGAGTGGTCTCAGTGTGTCTCAGTGTGTATGAGTGTGTCTCAGTGTGTCTCAGTGTGTGTGAGTGTGTGTCTCAGTGTGTCTCAGTGTGTCTCAGTGTGTGTCAGTGTGTGTCAGTGGTCTCAGTGTGTCTCAGTGTGTCTCAGTGTGTGTCAGTGTGTGTCAGTGTGTCTCAGTGTGTCTCAGTGTGTGTCAGTGTGTCTCAGTGTGTCTCAGTGTGTCTCAGTGTGTCTCAGTGTGTATCAGTGTGTCTCAGTGTGTCTCAGTGTGTCTCAGTGTGTATCAGTGGTCTCAGTGTGTCTCAGTGTGTCTCAGTGTGTCTCAGTGTGTCTCAGTGTGTGTCAGTGTGTCTCAGTGTGTATCAGTGTGTCTCAGTGTGTCTCAGTGTGTCTCAGTGTGTCTCAGTGTGTGTCAGTGTGTCTCAGTGTGTCTCAGTGTGTCTCAGTGTGTGTCAGTGTGTCTCAGTGTGTCTCAGTGTGTATCAGTGTGTCTCAGTGTGTCTCAGTGTGTCTCAGTGTGTGTCAGTGTGTCTCAGTGTGTCTCAGTGTGTATGAGTGTGTCTCAGTGTGTATGAGTGTGTCTCAGTGTGTCTCAGTGTGTCTCAGTGTGATGTTAAACATTAGAGTTAGTTGTAGTCCAGACAACATCTGTCCCTGAGACCAGACAGACCCCTCCTGACAAATGTCTGCAGAGAGAGGGTCACTCCTCCTGGGAGAGAGGAAACAAATGAAGGGGGAGAAATGGGGCCCTGGGAGCCGTCACTTTGTCAATGAAAGCGACCCCCCCTCCCCCATCTGTCACTAAACTTTACAGCCGGACAAACTCTCTGTCTCTGAAAAGCGTTACAATAAAGTTCAATACAAACTTTTGTCTTGAAAATTACGCTTTTTAACAGAATTAAAAAGTATATACATATATTATTATTATTTAAATATTAAAACAAATTTCATTTATTATGAGAACCACGACTTTTCCTCTTAAATGTGTGATTTGTTCTGAGTTCTCACAATTTTCTTGTATTTTTTACATAAAAAAAAATACATTACTATCATTTAATAAATATTATATTTTATTATTACCACCTTTCCCTCTAAAAGTTTGACTTTACCAGACTTCAGTTTCTTGACATTTTACCACTTTTTACAACACAATTTGATGAATTCCCATCAAACAGTCTGTGGTTTCTGATCTGGTTTCATTGTCTCGTGTTTCACATTTGTTTCATGTCCTGTCTGTTTTTTATGTTTTATACAGTTGTTGATGTAAGCACTTTGTTCAACTCTGTGTTTTTAAATGTGATATAGAAATAAAGTGGATTGGATTGGATAACACAATCAATAAAATCAATTCACAAAAAGGCAGCTAGCTTACCTTAGCTCAGAAGCTAGTTAGTGAATGTTAGCTATCCAGCTATCTATGGCTAAATGGGTGGTCAGCTCCTCACAGCTCCAAACATCGACGTAAAGTCTAAAAATATACGTTTTCTAGATAAAGAAATCACATATTGGCAATCTAAATGGTTAGTTTCATAAATTAAAAACGACTATAACTTAATACAGGTCATTTAAAAGCTTCAAAACCGTTTATTTGGCAGGTAAATGTTGATAGTGCTGGCTACGCTATGCTAAGTAATAGCATTTAAGCTTTAACAGGAAGTACCAACACAATACACCAGCAGCTCCAAACATCAACGCAGTACCTAAAATATACGTTATTTTTAATAAAGTAATCACATATTGGGAACGTAAATAGTTAGTTTCTCACCTAAACACGGTTATAACTTAATACAGTAATTCAAAGCTAAATAATTCATACCGTAAATATTGATAATTCTAAGTGATAGCATTATGCTTGGAGGTACCATCACAACATAAAGCAGCTCCAAACATCAACGTAATACCTAAAATCTGCATCTTTTTGGATGAAGTAATCACATACTGGTAATATAAATAGTTAGTTTCTCCCCCTAAGAGTGAAATAACTTAATAACAGCTCATTTAAAAGCTTAACACGTGTGTATTTTGGCAGGTAAAGGTTGATAAAGCTAGCGATGCTACGCTAAGTGATAGCATTATGCTTTAACTGGAGGTATCAACACAACATAAAGCAGTGTGGAAGAGAAGAGCTGCAGAATACACACACACACACACAGCTAATCACTGCATGTCTGTGTGTGTTTTGTATGTTTGCCAGTGTGTGTGTGTGTGTGTGTGTGTGTGTGTGTGTGTGTGTGTGTGTGTGTTACAGAGACAGTTATGATCAAGACCATAAAATGAGTTTTATATACGTTGGCTCCACAGGATAATTGATGAAAAGTCTCTCAGAAAACATTCAATCTGCAGCGAGGCGGCTCGATATTTAACGGAAATTCATAATGAAATTTACAATAACACAGAATCAACAATAATCTCTGATCTATAATGGAAAGAAATGTTTGAACTGTTTCTTTTATATGGTTTTAAAACATAAGAATAATCAGCAAATGAAATTACCTCTATCATGTGGCTTGGGACAAATGTTAAAAATGAGACTTGGAGGCATTTCAATGTCAATCACAGATATTTTCCAAATAAAAGAGTAAACCATGATAAAATAAATAACTTCTGTTAATATTAGAGAAACCTCTGCAGGCCTGAGTGTGTGTGTGTGTGTGTGTGTGTGTGTGTGTGTGTGTGTGTGTGTGTGTGTGGTGTGTGTGTGTGTGTGTGTGTGTGTGTGTGTGTGTGTGTGTGTGTGTGTGTGTGTGTGTGTGTGTGGTGTGTGTGTGTGTGTGTGTGTGTGTGTGTGTGTGTGTGTGTGTGGTGTGTGTGTGTGTGTGTGTGTGTGTGTGTGTGTGTGTGTCAGTATTGATTGCAGTATATCAGAGAGCAGTGAGGGTAATGAAGCTCTGCAGTTACTGTAAACTCTGCAGGAGCAAAACATAAATCTGTATCCTAGGCTGTGCGATTATGGCAAAAATCATAATCACGATTATTTGGGTCAATAATTGATATCACGATTATTAATACGATTATTCATTGACTTTGAAAAAATCCATTTATTGAACTTTTAAACAAATACAAATAATAATTTGAACAGTATCTTTTTAACTGTTGATTACCCTGAACGTATAATTCAACTGAAAAACCAATACAAAAATAAATAAAATAAATGATACATTTAAATAAATAATATCAAAATAATAAAACCAATAAACAAGATCAACAAATATTTCGGAGCGCACTTCCCCAAGCTACTAAACATATATAAATACAAATAAATGAGACCAAATTAATTAGATAAAATATGTTGCACTGTCACAACCTAGCAAAGCAAAATAATTGTTTTTTTCGTAATTGTGGCAGGTCAAAATCGTAATTGCGATTAAAATACGATTAATTGCACAGCCCTACTGTATCCACAACACACCTCACAGATATAAGATACAAATATATATATTTAAATATAATGAGTACACTTACATCTCAATTAGTTTGCCCTGTTTCTCATCAAACTATGACTTTTCTTGCAATATCACAACTTTTTATCTTAAAATATTTTGACTTTTTTCTGACTTGATTCTTGACCTTTATCTATATATACACTTCTATAATATAATATGACCTATATCTATACATACACTTCTATACTATAATATGACCTATATCTATATATACACTTCTATAATATAATATGACCTATATCTATATACATACTTCTATAATATAATATGACCTATATCTATATATACACTTCTATAATATAATATGACCTATATCTATATATACACTTCTATAATATATATGACCTATATCTATATATACACTTCTATAATATAATATGACCTATATCTATATATACACTTCTATAATATAATATGACCTATATCTATATATACACTTCTATACTATAATATGACCTATATCTATATATACACTTCTATACTATAATATGACCTATATCTATATATACACTTCTATAATATAATATGACCTTTTTATTGCAATACTACCACGTTTTCTATTGGAATATTACAACTTTTTTCCTCCTGAAAATATTAAACTTTGATCAAAACTCTTTACTCTTTTTGATTCTTACTCCTCTTCTTCTTCTTTCCCCCTCTTCCTCCTCCTCCTCTTCCTCCTCTTCCTCCTGCAGTTGTTCCTGCTCATGTTAGCACTTCCTCCTCCTGATGATAAATCTAACGCCCCTGCAGCTCCTCACCATGAACCTGGTCTCTGACCTCCTGACCCCATGCCATCAATCTAAGAGGGATAAAAAAACAGACGCTGGCCCTTTAAATCTTACCCATAGCTCTGGGCAGCCCATCCCCCATAATGCACCTTTAGTTCTTAGATTTTAAACCTTATAATTGACAACACATGAGACTGCAGTTATATATAAAAATGCAATATTTAATAATAAATTGATTTGTTTTTCATGAAATATTCCGTCCTTTTTTTAATAAAAAATACTTTTAAAACAATCATTTAAATATAAACATAAAATAAACAGCAAAGAGCCGGATCCCGTCCCTATTGTTGACCATCACAATAAATACAAATACAACAGAAAAACAACAACAAACAACCTGTTAGTGGCATCACCATAATAATAATAATAAATAATAATTTATAGAAATATTCCACACTGTGCACCTTAAAGTCATGTGACATAATGTCAGGTTAGTGGCATCATAATAATAATAATAACAACAATAAAATATTTATAGAGATATTCCACACCACCACAGCCTCACAGGAGCATGATGGGAGATTTGATTCCCTGCATGTGACTGTGTAGTATTTTTCCAGCACGCACGCGCACACGCCTCCTCCCTACTACTACGCCACATGAGCGCGCACCTCCATTCATGCACCCCCCATGTAGTAAAAAGCGCGTGCACGAGAGGAGACAACATTTGGAAAAATATTTACAAATAAATAAATACAACTGTTTCCGGTGGAGCTGTCTGATGATCGATCCGTGTGCGTGCCAGAGCAGACAATAGAGCTACACACACACACACACACACACACACACACACACACACACACACACACGACAGTGAATGCAGCTGGACTCAGGTGACTCCTGCAGAGCTGCACAATACTGATCCCCACACACACACACATACATACAATGTCCTCAGATGTTCCCTTCATATGTACACACATGAAAACACACACACACACACACAAATGCATGCATGCAACCACTCCTGCATTCACACACGATCTGCA
>JAAOOA010001659.1:87500-97500 GCA_012861695.1 Trematomus loennbergii
GTGGGAGAGGAAGACACCCACACACACACCACACTCTCTCTCACACACACACACACACACATCTGTCTGCCTGCTGTTAAAGTGAATGGGCGAGCATTAGGAGACAGAAATGGTGATTGGAGTATTAGACTTTCTATCATTCACTATAAGTCTCTGAGTGATAAAGACACACACACACACACACACACACACACACACACACACACACACACACCACACACCACACACACACACACACACACACACACACACACACCACACACACACACACACACACACACCACACACACACACACACACACACCAGATTTATAAGCATTTCATATACTTTACTTCATTGGGCTTAGAAGCTGAAAAAATAAACTAAACACAAATGTTTTTTTTATCTGAAAGTGGAATAATAACCAAAAAGACCAGGCTGAGAATTCAAAGTTAATTTTTCTTTTGCTTTCTAAATAGGGTCTATGTCACGCTTTTGGGATTATATGTACACCTGCTGAGGTATGCACTCTAACCTAATGCATTTTAATCTGCATTATATAAGTAACAAATCCACATTTCAGGATTATTTAAGGTGTAAATTGTCTGACATTTCTGCAAGAGAAAGTTCCTCTTGTTGCAGAGGACCACAAAAAAATGTATAAATTATTTTTGCAATTCCATTCACACACACACACACACACACACACACACACACACACACACACCACACACACACTCTCTGCTGCGTTAGCGATGTTGCATCAGTTGGAGCTGTGAGCAGAAACTGGGAAATCAGAGCTGAGCTGATAACTAATGCATGGATTCTCCTTAAAGCACTGCTGATGGAGACAAACACACGCATGCACACGCACACACACCACACACACAACACACACACCACACACACACACGCACACACACACACACACACACACACACACACACACACACGCACACACACACACACACACACACACACACACACACACACACACGCACACACACACACACACACACACGCACACACACACACACACACATCTTGCCGGGGGATGTAATATTCACATGGTTTCTTTCCGTCTCATACACTTTCTTGCACACAAAGTTGGCCCTCGGATGTAGAAAGCGTACATGCTCCTCCGCCCACACACACACACAGATACACACACACACACACACACACACACACACACACACACACACACACCACACACACACATGGCTGCGCGTACACACAGCAGATATATGAGTAATAACAGATGGAGTGATAATAGTAGCAGCAGCAGCATGAAAACACATTTTACTGAAAATAAAATCATTTTGTTCTTTTTCTTTTTCTGGTCTTGTTTTTGGTCCAATTAAAAAGGACACTGTTCAGAGGAGACTCAGGACATTCATTTAAAAAAAACACAAATCAGTTATTTCCTAAAACAGCTGCTCGCTTCTTATATCATCAAACAAACAGGAAGAGTGCATTTGTCGGGGACTATTTTCAACTGTGGATCAATTAGGAGAAATGATGGTGTGATATTTAAAAACTAGTCCTATGGAAGAAATATGTTGTTATATTGTGGTAATAGAGTTAAGCTGAGGATTTAAGGCCTTATATAGAATAAATCTGCTTTATATAATGATGTGGTTTTATATTTAGTTAATATGTTTTTTTGTACGGATAAACGAGCCAAATTGGACAGATATGGCTAAATACATCGGATATTATGGTGTTATTTTCAGGAATATGCTGGAGATATATGGTTTTATATTGGATAAATAGTGGTATATTGTGTAATATATTGTTATATTGAAGAATGATGGGGTTGTATTGCATAAATAGTGGTATATTGGAGAAATATAGTGTTATGTTGATGAATAATGGTGTTATATTCAAGAATGATGATGATATGTTGATGAATTACGGTGTTATCTTGGAATAATAGTGTGTTATATTGGATAAATATTGAAATTATGGAATGATATGGTGAAGAATGCTGGTGTAATATTGCACAAATAGTGCTATGTTGGAGTGATATGATGTTACATTGATGGGTTATTGAGTCATATTGGATGGATATGGTGGTATATTAAAGAATTATGGAGTTTTTTCTGCACATGCTCACACCTAAACCCCAGTTAGAAACCAGATTGAGTGTCTCTATATCCTCAGAAACCTAACAGGGATTTCTGCAGAGTATTAAACACACTTCCTGTTTCTCACCCCCTCTCTCTCTCCCCTTACTGTTATATAAGGCTTTATGTAACGTCTATAAGATGATCGGTGGCCTTGTGAGAGACTCAGAGAGGGAAGATGAAGTTTCCTCTGCCTTTGTGCCGACTGTGTGTCAGGAAGACTTGTGAAGAGCTGCAGAAAAACCAATAATAGAAACAGATACTGGGTCGAAGTGAATAAAAGAAACACGGAGAGAAAGAGGGCAGCTATTTTTGGTTTGTTAAAGATACCAGAAATTAAGTATTTGATACTAATAGCAGTGAATTCAATGAATATGAATACCACATTAAAAAACAGACCAACGAATCATAAATCTATCGATCATAGATCTATCGATTAGATTTATGGTTATAAAATTATAAAGTAGGGTCGACATGTGGAGATTACCCGGCTGAACAAAACGTGATCTGTCTCTTAAATGTGTGTCAACCACAGACCTTATTTCAAGCTATTTTCCAAAATCCTATGGAGAAATTGCATTGCATTTTTGTCGAAGGAACCGGAAGAAGTTCACTTCCGGGTTTTAGGACGCGTCACTGCGGTTCTCATTACCTCTTTAATATCTATTTTATTGCTGTGGAAACATCTGGATTTTTTAGATGTCCATTTAAGTGAACGAGAATAGATAACTGGATACATCATATTTTTAATTTGCCAGATATCAATTGTTTTATGAATAGAGCTTTAAATCATCACAATGATAAATTAGGGTCCTTGTTTTCCGGCTGCTAACAGCTAACAACTAATGGCTAACAGATAACAGCTAACAGCTAATGGCTAACAGCCAATGGCTAACGGATAGCAGCTAACTGCTAACACGTTTAAGAAGAACATCTATAGAGCTAACAGCTAATAGATAACAGCTAACAACTAATGGCTAACAGATAACATCTAACAATTGATAGCTATCGGATAACAGCTAACTGCTAACAGCCAATGGCTAACAGATAACAGCTAACTGCTAACAGCCAATGGCTAACAGATAACAGCTAACTGCTAACAGCCAATGGCTAACAGATAACAGCTAACTGCTAACGAGTTAAGGACTAACATCTAAAGCAAACAGCTAACAGTTTAGGAAGATAAGATAACGAGTAGGCTATTATCTTACAGTTAGGAACACAAACATACATTATATTATCTAACAGCTAAAGTGTATGACTAACAGCTTCCATCTACCAGCTAACGGCTAACAGCTAGCAGTTAGCGTTAACTAGCTGTCGTGCAGACTTCAACACAGATTTATTGTTCACAATGTAGCATTTTTAGGATTTTTAAGAATGTGCTTTAATGGTTATACTGCATCTGAAACACATTTGTATCATGCCCCGGACCACCTCTCAACATCCTAGAAACCCACAAAAACACACTTCCTGACATCCATTTAAAAAAAACAACATGTGTTTTAACAACCCAGTCTCACGGCATTTGGTGTTATAGTCACGAAATTAATCTATTGATTCGTGTTCACCAACACGATTTTGCCGGTTTTTTCGTGTCACACAGAACGATTTTAAATGTATGTAAATAATAACAAATAAAAAAATATTTAAAAAATACAGATTTCAGTATTCTGAAACAAAACGATTTTATAAGCAATGTATTTCTATTGGTAGTATGTTTCGTGCCTGCACCAAATAATAACAAATTAGAAGGAAAAAAAGATGACAAAAAAAACAGATGTCAGTATCCTGAGGCTCTGAGACATTTCTTTTCTTCACGGACGGCAAAAAAACTCCGACATTATACAATTTAAAATAAAAACAATAATCGTGGCTTGATATTGAGTAAGAACATGTTTTTATGAACCACACAGCTTCCGGTCTGCCAGACCCGACCAGACAAAAAGACGTGGTGCAGGCACGAAACATACTACCAATAGAAATACATTGCTTTTAAAATGCGAAAATCAATAGATTAAATGTCGTGACGATAACACGAAATGCCGTGAGACTGCAGTTGGTTTTAATGAGGGTATGTATATTGGGGAGCCACAACACTTCAGCTGATCTGCTCTGACCTGATTCCTGGCAGCAGTTTGGTCTCTCACGTATGATAATGAAGTCTCTGCATGTTGAACAGCAACAGTGATGAAGTTCTGCAGAACGAGGCTGGCCTCCTGCTGAGAGCGCAAACACTCAGCTGAAATAGGAAAGAGCTGCAAGAAGACATCCACCACACACTGTATATATGAAGCCACACACACACACACACACACGCACACGCACACACGCACCACACACACACACGCACGCACACACACACACACACGCGCACACACACACACACACACACCACACACTTGTTTTTAACGCAGGAGGACAGTGCAATGACTCCTGTTCATTTTCTAACATTAAAGGTGTAATATTAAGTATTCTTAGTGTGGAAAATGATTGGACACACTCCTACTGCTATCTTCACAAAGCTGAAAACAGGTACTATAAGTACTTCAACTACATTTTGCTGATAATATTATCATACTTTTACTTGGAGAGGATTTAAAAGCAGGACTATTGGCTGCAGTGGAATATTTTCAGGGTGGTATTAGTACTTTTGATGCAGGGTCTAAAGAGCTCTTTCAGAAAATACATCATACTTTTTAATGAATATAGCTTGAACCAATCACAAGCAACATTAAGGGACCTTGGCTGCTTACTGTCTAACAGCTAAAGGCTAACAGCTAATATCTAGCTAAAGGCTAACAGCTAATGTCTGACAGCTAATATCTAGCTAAAGGCTAACAGCTAATGTCTGACAGCTAATATCTGACAGCTAATATCTAGCTAAAGGCTAACAGCTAATGTCTGTCAGCTAATATCTAGCTAAAGGCAAACAGCTAACAGACTGTAGGCCTATATAAAGTACTACACACTCACTCTTGTGTTTAACGCACTTCCACTCATTTCCGGAGATAAACCAAACATTTAAGGTTTGCAAAGTTAAAGCTAAAGTAATTAAATCTAACTTTTTAAAGATGCAGTATAATATACATGCAGCTCTGGGTCCTAATGGTTGGGTTTGGACTTGATTTGCCTGTTCAAAACAACATTATTAACTAAACAATCATGAATTTAATCAGAAATACTTAAGTAAATAAACTCCCCCGTTCCTCCTCTGAGTTCCCCACCTACTGGTCAGTTGTGTATAATTTGAAAGGTGTGTGTGTGTGGTGTGTGTGGTGTGTGTGTGTGTGTGTGTGTGTGTGTGTGTGTGTGTGTGTGTGTGTGTGTGTGTGTGAGATCTAAATCTGCATTCTGATCACACAGAACATTAGTGTCGGTGCTACTTGAGGCTCGATGCTGATTGCATTATAATATTCAGTTCATATTTAATAACACTTGAAGTAAATGAGTGTGGGGTGCAATGTAAACAACAATACGAACAAATGATGGAAAACAACAACAATAAGACCATAACAATCAGCAAACTTCTTCTGCCAAGTCTTATTATTAACGAGGAAGTGCTAACGCTAAGCTAACTGATTTGTTTTATATTGGTGCAATGCCTTGTAATCCCACATGTTGGAACAGTGAAGCCAATCTAATGTTCATGATGCATTTTGATATTTTAGCTGGCTGCACTACAGTTTATTGTTATAAAAGCTGATCATCTGGAGCACTTTCTCTGCTTGACCACAGAAACCCTCTCTTCCTCCTTTCTTCACCTGAAGCCATTTCCTGTGTTTGTTTGCAGCTTTAAAGTTTAATGTGGCGTTTGATTATCTGTCACTGCAGCGAGCGGAGGACAGGAAGCAAATAGGAGGAGACAGGAGATAAGAGGAGGAAGAAACAAAGAAAAGGAGGTGATGAAGAGCAAAGAGAGCTATCTAGTTAAATATTTATGAACGAATATGCTTCTTTATTCCATCGAATGGTCCTAACTCATCTGGAGGTCAATGGTTTCCTGAATGCGTTTTTGATTGTTAGCCTGAAATAAAGGATGTGGTTAACTCAAGCTGAAGAGATTTCTGTACTGCGACATCAAATATGTCAGCAAAATACGGTTGCAACCCAGTCTCACGGCATTTCGTGTTACGTGTACGAAATTAATTTAATCTATTGATTCGTGTTCACCAAAACGATTTCCCCATTTTTTTCTTGTCACACAGAACGATTTTAAATGCAATGTATTTCTATTGGTAGTATGTTTCGTGCCTGCAACACGTCTTTTTGTCCGGTCGGGTCTTGGAAGACCAGAAGCTGTGTGGTTCATAAAAACATGTTCTTACTCAATATCTTACCCTAAGCCTAACCCGATCCCTTTTATTTTAAATTGTATAATGTCTGAGTTTTGTTGCCGTCAGTGAGGAAAAGAAATGTCTCAGAGCCTCAGAATACTGACATCTGTATTTTATGTCATCTTTTTTTCCTTCTAATTTGTTATTATTTACATTGCTTTTAAAATCGTTCTGTGTGACACGAAAAAAATGGCGAAATCGTGTTGGTGAACACGAATTAATAGATTAATTTCGTGACTATAACACGAAATGCCGTGAGACTGTGTTGAAATACCACACGTGTGGATTTAAAAACGTCATCACGCCAAACATTAGCCTCCTTTAGCTTAGCGGTGGTGACCTGAAGTCATGTGACCGTGCTGTAGTTCCTTTATAGCCCAACATTAGCCACCTTTAGCTTAGCGGTGGTGACCTGAAGTCATGTGACCGTGCTGTAGTTCCTTTATAGCCCAACATTAGCCACCTTAGCTTAGCGGTGGTGACGTGAAGTCATGTGACCGTGCTGTAGTTCCTTTATAGCCCAACATTAGCCACCTTTAGCTTAGCGGTGGTGACGTGAAGTCATGTGACCGTGCTGTAGTTCCTTTATAGTCCAACATTAGCCACCTTTAGCTTAGCGGTGGTGACGTGAAGTCATGTGACCGTGCTGTAGTTCCTTTATAGCCCAACATTAGCCACCTTTAGCTTAGCGGTGGTGACGTGAAGTCATGTGACAGTGCTGTAGTTCCTTTATAGCCCAACATTAGCCTCCTTTAGCTTAGCGGTGGTGACGTGAAGTCATGTGACCGTGCTGTAGTTCCTTTATAGCCCAACATTAGCCACCTTTAGCTTAGCGGTGGTGACGTGAAGTCATGTGACTGTGCTGTAGTTCCTTTATAGCCCAACATTAGCCTCCTTTAGCTTAGCGTGGTGAAATGAAGTCATGTGACCGTGCTGTAGTTCCTTTATAGCCCAACATTAGCCACCTTTAGCTTAGCGGTGGTGACGTGAAGTCATGTGACCGTGCTGTAGTTCCTTTATAGCCCAACATTAGCCTCCTTTAGCTTAGCGGTGGTGACGTGAAGTCATGTGACCGTGCTGTAGTTCCTTTATAGCCCAACATTAGCCACCTTTAGCTTAGCGTGGTGACGTGAAGTCATGTGACCGTGCTGTAGTTCCTTTATAGCCCAACATTAGCCTCCTTTAGCTTAGCGGTGGTGACATGAAGTCATGTGACCGTGCTGTAGTTCCTTTATAGCCCAACATTAGCCTCCTTTAGCTTAGCGGTGGTGACGTGAAGTCATGTGACCGTGCTGTAGTTCCTTTATAGCCCAACATTAGCCACCTTTAGCTTAGCGGTGGTGACGTGAAGTCA
This sequence comes from Trematomus loennbergii, assembly GCA_012861695.1. Classification (NCBI taxonomy): domain Eukaryota; kingdom Metazoa; phylum Chordata; class Actinopteri; order Perciformes; family Nototheniidae; genus Trematomus; species Trematomus loennbergii. The sequence continues at coordinate 95,301 of JAAOOA010001659.1, forward strand.
TGTGACCGTGCTGTAGTTCCTTTATAGCCCAACATTAGCCACCTTTAGCTTAGCGGTGGTGACGTGAAGTCATGTGACCGTGCTGTAGTTCCTTTATAGCCCAACATTAGCACCTTTAGCTTAGCGGTGGTGACGTGAAGTCATGTGACCGTGCTGTAGTTCCTTTATAGCCCAACATTAGCTTTTTACTTCAGAAATCACATATTATGAAAGAACAGAATAATCTCTCCCACAGATGATGAACTCTTCAGAGTGCAGCTCAGTTTGAGGAACATTAAGAGCTTTTGATAAGAAAATTACACCCACATAAACTGTTAAATGCATAGCGGCTGTCAAATTAAATTGAATATTAATGCAGGAGAAAGAAACAGAAGTTCATTTACAGAAGATACTGTTACAGTGTGTGTGTGTGTGTGTGTGTGTGTGTGTGTGTGTGTGTGTGTGTGTGTGTGTGTGTGTGTGTGTGTGTGTGTGTGTGTGTGTGTATTGTTTGCAATCATGCTGACATGCATGTGTGCTTGTTTGTGTGTGGTGTCAGCAAACTGTGAGACAAAGATTTATCGTGTTGCCAAGATGTCAACTCTCCTGCAGCTCTGTGTGTGTGTGTGTGTGTGTGTGTGTGTGTGTGTGTGTGTGTGTGTGTGTGTGTGTGTGTGTGTGTGTGTGTGTGACAGATTAAAGGGCAGCACAAAGAGAAGGAGATAAAGGATAAAGTGAATCTTTTTACATTTCTCTCTTTGATTCATTTCTATTATCATGACTTACTAAAGTTCACTATGAAGGACAGACAGTCACTATACAGATATTTTAGCGGTTGCCCAATCATTACAGAGCCGGCCAGCTAACAATCAGAGCAGACTGGGCTCTGGTTTCAGACAGAGGGTGAAAAGAGGTTAAACAATTATATAATTTATTTATGTAATAAATATTAAATTAAGTCATATTCAGAGGTTTGTTCCACCTTTAGGATGAACCAGGAAGCATCCATCAGGACACACACACACACACACCACACACACACACACACACACCACACACACCACACACACACACACACACACAATTATCTGTAGCGTCTCAATGTGCCTTTGCAGCGTCTTTGAGCAGATCGGTGCGTCGAATGGAAATCAGGCTGACAAGCTCTAAATCTTCAGAATGGACACACACACACACACACACACACACACATACACACCACACACACACACATTTCCCATCACGTTAGAGGACACACCATTGACTTACATGTCCCATGAGCACGTCATCATCCTAAAATGGGTGAGGAACATATTTATCTTACAATATAAGGACATGGCCTCGATCATATTTAAAAACTAATGTCACTCAATTTTAATGTTGATCAGTTAATTCCTTGACGAGCCCTTTTCCTTTTTTATGATGCAAGTTAATGTGAGTGCATGGCCGATGACTTCCACCCAATTAGACTCTGCCCCCCCAACTCTGCCCCTAGATGATCAATTACCATCATCCTTAATTGGACAAATGAACACAGGGTTTAATTGACTAAATTAACAAGGTCCTAATTGACCGAATTAGCGTAGCACGCTAAAGGCCGGGGTGGCATTTCTGTGGACAGAGTTGAGGGTGTGTGTGTGTGTGTGTGTGTGTGTGTGTGTGTGTGTGTGTGTGTGTGTGTGTGTTGTTGCTAGGCATCCAGAGTCTCCTTCATTAAGGCTGTCGTCTCTGTGCTGAGGTCTAAAGGACTCTATAGGAACAAACTGAAGGACGCGCTGAACTCAAGACCTCGCAGCAAACACAGGATAAAAACAATACTTATAATAATATGATCTGTTGCTAATGTGAGATATTTAATATAGAAGTGAGGCTGCCGTGATGTAGAAGTTAGGTTTATACTATGACAGGCAGGAAGTCGTGTCAACCTGCTGACATGGAGCATTTTTCACCAAAATACTGATTACGACTATTGTTATCTTTGGTTGTTGTTCAAACTATTGTAATAACTTGTGATATCTTTCCTATCAAATCAAATCAAGTTTTATTTATATAGCACATTTTTAAATGATTTTGGTCGAGCCAAAGTGCTGTACATATAATAAAATACCCTACAGTAAAGACACTTTACAGCAAACACTACAGCACTTTCCTAAGTGACTACCAAGTCCAGTTCTGAGTTCAAAGACACACAACATAAGTCAAAAACATCCATTAGTGTAAGACA
>JAAOOA010001659.1:102500-105499 GCA_012861695.1 Trematomus loennbergii
TTACATTTTTAAATGTTCTAATATTTTCTATGTACTTGTTATATTTATTATAATTTTTTTATTTATAATATATTGCATATTTTTCATCCCATAATTTTTTCTTATTTGTTAATATTTGCATAATTTTACATCAAAGCAAATTCCTCTGCAATTCAAATCTTATTCTGACACGGCCGTCCCAATATGGTCACTTCCTGTTTCCAATAAGCCATGATGGCAACGGACAAAATGTCAAACTCACGGCTTGAAATGTTTTGTCCAAAAATCAATGTGTGAGAGTGTGTGTGTGTGAGTGTGAGTGTGAGTGTGAGTGTGTGTGTGAGTGTGAGTGTGTGTGAGTGTGTGTGTGTGTATGTCCTCTTCTTATATACACCCTCCCTGTGTAAAGGTCTCTCTCCCTTAAACTCAATATTCTCCCTGCAGCGCCTCTGTCCCCATGTGACCTAAGTGTGTGTGTGTGTGTGTGTGTGTGTGCGTGTGTGCGTGTGGTGTGTGTGTGTGTGTGTGTGTGCGTGTGTGCGTGTGTATGTGACAGCTACTCCATAAGGGAACAAGCAGATTAATGAAAAGCCAGTGAGTCATGAAAGTAGGACATAGTGTGTGTGTGACAATGTACATGAGCCTCTTGAGGTGTGTGTGTGTCTGCAGCCATGGATGTTTAAATGTTTTTCCAAGCATGCACTTACACGTGTTTGTGTGTGTGTGTGTGTGTGTGTGTGTATGTGTGTGTGTGTGTGTGTGTGTGTGTGTGTGTGTTATAAAAACCTCACGTCACCATATATTCTCAGATCTGCATCACACTGACGTCTTTCATTCTCACAAAAGAAATAATTGCCTCAGTGTGTGTGTGTGTGTGTGTGTGTGTGTGTGTGTGTGTGTGTGTGTGTACCTCTTTTGCTTCAGGATGTGGCGTGGCGACCAGTTGAGGCTCCGGTGCGTTCTTCACCACCTCGAAAAAGGATGCACCAGATTCTGCAGAGAGGCCTGAAAAAACAAAGCGACCAATCAGAGAGTCAGGATTCCTCATCATTAACCAATCAGATAGTTGTGATTCTAAATCGTTAGCCTATCAGAGAGTCAGGATTCCTTTTCAGAATGTCGTTAACCAATCAGAGGGTTAGGGTTCTGTTATTACCTCGCTAACATATCAATTAGTGGGTACAGGTCTTTCAATGTGAGAGCATAATTGATTGATTTCACGTTCAGATGATGTATTTCTTTCCCTCAAACCCTGTCCTCCTCGCACTCAAACAGCTCCTGCTTGCGCTTGATTGGCTCTCTGCTCAAACTGTAGCTTGCACTCAGGTATATTGCTGCTTACAGATGTCCCGTGTTCCAGCTTAAAACCTTCTCCTCGCACTCAGGCTGCTTCTGTGCGCTCCTCAAATGTTTGCTCAGATTTCTTCTCTGCGCTTGGATTTGTTGCGCAACAACCCTGTCAAAATCCCTCAGCCAATAGGAGGCCTGCTGTCCTTGCAGGTGCGTTCGCTTGACTTATTAGAGCGTCCCGTAAGGGCGGTTACTCTTTGGTTTATAAACTCCGGCCCTCCACAGCTCGATTAGGCTACATATACTTCACTTGTTTCATTTACAACACAGTTTATATAAAAACATCATCTGAACGTGAAATCAATAAATGATGCTCTCAAATGTAAAGACCACGCTCTTAGGATAAGATAGGGAATAACCCCCATAGCGTGTCTGCATGATCACTCATTGGTCTCTTTGATGATCACATGATGAAAGCCTCAGACTCTAAGACCCCGTAGACGGTTCGTGTTGTGTCTGCTACTTTTCTCTCATGTATAGCCCGTTCGTTCACACGGGCCGTAACGGACCCCGCAAACGATAACGGGTCCCAAGGTGCATAGATCGGCTGTACGCCCTATACGATCATTTCCTGTTAACGATGACGCCATAGCCCCCTCTCCCCGCCTGCTAACATCTGTAGCTACTGTCACTAGCTACTGACCATGCTACTGATGTTAGCGCAACAGCTACAGCTCCTCAGCAACAAGTGGACATGGAGAAACTACATGAACTACATGTTGCTAAATCCACCGCGGAGAATAACCAGAAGGGTAACCATGGCAACTATGCTCCGGGGTCTTCTTCGCTGCTTTTGGTGTATTTTGTGGCGAAGTACAGCGCCACTTACAGGCCCGGCATATGTACTGCAGCGTGTCCAGCGTGTCCAGCGTGTCCAGCGGGTCGAGCGGTCTCGTGAGGACGGAAGACTTTTTTGATATCGAATTCGGTTCGTTCTCCGTTTCGTTTCCGTGGAAACGGAGCCTAAATCTGTGTCTAATGTGTGTAAGTGTTAGATGTTACTCTATGCAGTTAGTTTGTATGTCTTCAACTGGTATCTGTACTCCGTGTGATATCAAAGCACGTCGGACTGCACGTGTTGTACGAAAGGTGCTTTACAAATACAGACTATATTATTGTTGTTGTTGTTTTCACCGTGCAGAGCTCTGTAAGCTGATCCCAGGCAAGCGGAGTTAGAGACGTCGAGGGTGAAGACTGGAGCGTTAAAGACGTCACTCAACACCTGAGAGACAGGAAGGAGAATCATTTAGAAATAATAATACAAAATAAAATACAAAAATAAATAAATATGAATAACGACCTGCAGAATCTCTTTATTAGACGAAGCTCCTCCGGTTGCCAACACTCTGGTTCCCGGGACTAAAAGAGACAAACATGACGTTTAATGAACGCACGACACCTGCAGAATATAAAAGCTATTAACGTTATATTCTCCCCGCCAAAATAAAAGCACATCCTGCATTAAAACACGGATATTAAAGAGTGTGTCTCACTGATGGAGTATCCCAGCTGCTCAGCATGGAGCCTCCGGGACAGAAACTGACCCGACCAGCGAGCGCACCTCCACCTGAGGACTGAAGGAGCACACCTGCAGGGGGGGGGGGGGGGGGCGGACAGGTGATTCAGGGGGATAGGAAAGGCTCAGTGAGGTGAGGAGATGATAGAAACTC
>JAAOOA010001660.1:0-100407 GCA_012861695.1 Trematomus loennbergii
TCCGTCTTCGGTGCTCTGTGAGCGGGCAGAGAGAGGTGATTTTCCCCTGGTCTCTGCTGGAGCTGTGAAATGCACAGAGTCCCACTGTTAGGGATCCATCCTGGAGGTCATGAGTCCGTCTTTCGGTGCTCTGTGAGCGGGCAAAAAGAGGTGATTTTTCCCTGGTCTCTGCTGGAGCTGTGAAATGCACAGAGTCCACTGTTAGGGAGTCATCCTGGAGGTCTTTAGCCCGTCTTTCGGTGCTCTGTGAGCGGGCAGAGAGAGGTGATTTTCCCCTGGTCTCTGCTGGAGCTGTGAAATGCACAGAGTCCCACTGTTAGGGAGTCATCCTGGAGGTCTTTAGTCCGTCTTTCGGTGCTCTGTGAGCGGGCAGAGAGAGGTGATTTTCCCCTGGTCTCTGCTGGAGCTGTGAAATGCACAGAGTCCCACTGTTAGGGATCCATCCTGGAGGTCATGAGTCCGTCTTTCGGTGCTCTGTGAGCGGGCAAAAAGAGGTGATTTTCCCCTGGTCTCTGCTGGAGCTGTGAAATGCACAGAGTCCCACTGTTAGGGAGTCATCCTGGAGGTCTTTAGCCCGTCTTTCGGTGCTCTGTGAGCGGGCAGAGAGAGGTGATTTTCCCCTGGTCTCTGCTGGAGCTGTGAAATGCACAGAGTCCCACTGTTAGGGAGTCATCCTGGAGGTCTTTAGTCCGTCTTTCGGTGCTCTGTGAGCGGGCAGAGAGAGGTGATTTTCCCTGGTCTCTGCTGGAGCTGTGAAATGCACAGAGTCCCCTGTTAGGGATCCATCCTGGAGGTCATGAGTCCGTCTTTCGGTGCTCTGTGAGCGGGCAAAAAGAGGTGATTTCCCTGGTCTCTGCTGGAGCTGTGAAATGCACAGAGTCCCACTGTTAGGGAGTCATGGAGGTCTTTAGCCCGTCTTTCGGTGCTCTGTGAGCGGGCAGAGAGAGGTGATTTTCCCTGGTCTCTGCTGGAGCTGTGAAATGCACAGAGTCCCACTGTTAGGGAGTCATCCTGGAGGTCTTTAGTCCGTCTTTCGGTGCTCTGTGAGCGGGCAGAGAGAGGTGATTTTCCCCTGGTCTCTGCTGGAGCTGTGAAATGCACAGAGTCCCACTGTTAGGGAGTCATCCTGGAGGTCTTTAGCCCGTCTTTCGGTGCTCTGTGAGCGGGCGAGAGAGGTGATTTCCCTGGTCTCTGCTGGAGCTGTGAAATGCACAGAGTCCCACTGTTAGGGAGTCATCCTGGAGGTCTTTAGTCCGTCTTTCGGTGCTCTGTGAGCGGGCAGAGAGAGGTGATTTTCCCCTGGTCTCTGCTGGAGCTGTGAAATGCACAGAGTCCCACTGTTAGGGAGTCATCCTGGAGGTCTTTAGCCCGTCTTTCGGTGCTCTGTGAGCGGGCAGAGAGAGGTGATTTTCCCCTGGTCTCTGCTGGAGCTGTGAAATGCACAGAGTCCCACTGTTAGGGAGTCATCCTGGAGGTCTTTAGTCCGTCTTTCGGTGCTCTGTGAGCGGGCAGAGAGAGGTGATTTTCCCCTGGTCTCTGCTGGAGCTGTGAAATGCACAGAGTCCCACTGTTAGGGAGTCATCCTGGAGGTCTTAGTCCGTCTTTCGGTGCTCTGTGAGCGGGCAGAGAGAGGTGATTTTCCCCTGGTCTCTGCTGGAGCTGTGAAATGCACAGAGTCCCACTGTTAGGGATCCATCCTGGAGGTCATGAGTCCGTACTTTGGGGGTCTGTGAGCGGGCACAGACAGGTGATTTTCCCCTGGTCTCTCCTGGAGCTGTGAAATAACCAGAGTCCCACTGTTAGGGACTTCTGCTGGAGGTCTCCTGCATTTAAACAGATTCACCAGTTTATAACAAGACTTTAGCCCCGATCAGAGCCCTGTTTTCTGGGTAAGACAGCGAGGTGCTGTACCCTGGGTGTCTGGCTCTCTGAGACCCCGCTAAAAGCAGTGTCTCTGCTGCCTGCATTTAAACAGATTCACCAGTTTCTAACAAGACTTACAACTGCAGTTTACAAGCCAGGGAAGGGCCAGAATCCTGGGTATACATTTTGTAAATAGTGCAATACCTCCAAGGCGCATAACTGCAGTTTACAAGCCAGGGAAGATGCCTGAATCCTGGGGTAAACATTGTTTAATTGTTTAAGTGTTTTTAAATGTATGGAACAGTGTTTTGTCTCTTTCAAAACTCTCCCGTCATTGGCCGGATACATGGGGACGATTTTATATTGACTATGACCGTTACTATTCCAGTGAGACGAAGTACGTCCAGTGACGGGAGTGATCCCATGTTAATTTTGTCCGAAAACCAGAGCATTCCCTTATCCGTTGCACCAACCATCGGATAAGGGAATGCTCTGGTTTTCGGACAAAATTAACATGGGATCACTCCCGTCACTGGACGTACTTCGTCTCACTGGAATAGTAACGGTCATAGTCAATATAAAATCGTCCCCATGTATCCGGCCAATGACGGGAGAGTTTTGAAAGAGACAAAACACTGTTCCATACATTTAAAAACACTTAAACAATTAAACAATGTTTACCCCAGGATTCAGGCATCTTCCCTGGCTTGTAAAGTGCAGTTATGCGCCTTGGAGGTATTGCACTATTTACAAAATGTATACCCAGGATTATGGCCCCTTCCCTGGCTTGTAAAGTGCAGTTATGCGCCATGGAGGTATTCTCCAGATCCCTCTCCGCATATAATATACAACCACCGGATAGTTAGGAAGTCATTCTGCCAGTTCTGTGTAAGGTGGCACATCCCTGATCCTACCATAAATATCCAATGCCTGTATAAGCGGATGGGATTTTTGTCCACGAAGTAACTGTGCTGCTTACACCTGAAAAGGTGGCCTATCCCTAAACCTACCATAAATATCCAATGCCTGTATAAGCGGATGGGATTTGTGTCCACGAAGTAACTGTGCTGCTTACCAAAAGTAGCATGCTGCTTACCAGCTTACCAGCTTACGCTTCAGCACTCTGGAGAGCTACATTGTGAAATCTTGCTACTAATCCATAACTTTTGATAACAAGCTCTGTTCGGTTCAGGCCTTTCTGTACCCCCCCATTTCCACGTATCCCGCATCCAATGGTACCATCGCCGAGTCTCTAGGACCTCGGGGAGCGGAGCGGAGTTACGGCAGAGGGTCAGATTCTGAAAATACGATTTGAGAACAGGGCTCTGATCAGGGCTAAAGTCTTGTTAGAAACTGGTGAATCTGTTTAAATGCAGGCAGCAGAGACACTGCTTTTAGCAGGGTCTCAGAGAGCCAGAGACCCAGGGTACAGCACCTCGCTGTCTTACCCAGAAAACAGGGCTCTGATCAGGGCTAAAGTAATGTTATAAACTGGTGAATCTGTTTAAATGCAGGAGACCTCCAGCAGAAGTCCCTAACAGTGGGACTCTGGTTATTTCACACCTCCAGGAGAGACCAGGGGAAAATCACCTCTCTCTGCCCGCTCACAGACCCCCGAAGTACGGACTCATGACCTCCAGCATGGCCCCTAACAGTGGGACTCTGTTATTTCAGCTCCAGGAGACCAGGGGAAAATCACCTCTCTGCCCGCTCACAGACCCCCAAAGTACGGACTAATGACCTCCAGCATGCCCCTAACAGTGGGACTCTGGTTATTTCACCTCCAGGGAGACCGGGAAAATCACCTCTCTGCCCGCTCACAGACCCCCAAAGTACGGACTAATGACCTCCAGCATGCCCCTAACAGTGGGACTCTGTGTATTTCACACCTCCAGGAGAGACCAGGGGAAAATCACCTCTCTCTGCCCGCTCACAGACCCCCAAGACGGACTAGAGACCTCCAGCAGCAGTCCCTAACAGTGGGACTCTGTTATTTCACAGCTCCAGGAGAGACCAGGGGAAATCACCTCTCTCTGCCCGCTCACAGAGCCCCCAAGACGGACTAGAGACCTCCAGCATGGCCCCTAACAGTGGGACTCTGTTATTTCACAGCTCCAGGAGAGACCAGGGGAAAATCACCTCTCTCTGCCCGCTCACAGACCCCCAAAGTACGGACTCTGACCTCCAGCATGGCCCCCTAACAGTGGGACTCTGTTATTTCACAGCTCCAGGAGAGACCAGGGGAAAATCACCTGTCTGCCCGCTCACAGACCCCAAAGACGGACTCATGACCTCCAGCATGGCCCCTAACAGTGGGACTCTGTTATTTCACAGCTCCAGGAGAGACCAGGGGAAAATCACCTGTCTGTGCCCGCTCACAGACCCCCAAAGTACGGACTCATGACCTCCAGCATGGCCCCCTAACAGTGGGACTCTGTTATTTCACAGCTCCAGGAGAGACCAGGGGAAAATCACCTCTCTTGCCCGCTCACAGACCCCAAAGTACGGACTCATGACCTCCAGCATGGCCCCTAACAGTGGGACTCTGTTATTTCACAGCTCCAGGAGAGACCAGGGGAAAATCACCTGTCTGTGCCCGCTCACAGACCCCCAAAGTACGGACTCATGACCTCCAGCATGGCCCCCTAACAGTGGGACTCTGTTATTTCACACCTCCAGGAGAGACCAGGGGAAAATCACCTCTCTGCCCGCTCACAGAGCCCCGAAGGACGGACTCGAGACCTCCAGCATGTCCCCATAACAGTGGGACCTCCATAACCTTGCACACCCTGAGTCCCCGGGCCCCCACACTTAAGCACTCCCCCACGGACTAAACACAGGTATTCACACCCACCAGAACCTCGTGCCCCTGGTGACCCTAAAGGGGGTGGATTTTGTGGTGCTTCTATGTCCGCCCATCAGCATCCATAGTCGGCCTTCTTCACGGCACCACCACCCCTTCTGTGGAGGGTATTCTCGTGCCCCTGGTGACCCTAAAGGGGGTGGATTTTGTGGTGCTTCTATGTCCGCCCATCAGCATCCAAATTCGGCCTTCTTATTGGCACCACCACCCCCCTTCTGGGCTGGAGGTTCAAACACTTTAACTTTTGTTCACCCTCCTCTGGCTTACACCTCCTCCGCCAACACTTGAGCGCTTTGATGGAAAGTGGCACTTTATCTGCCCCTGGTAACCATCAAGGTTATTGTTTTATTTATTTTTTATTTTATTTGAACAAAAACCACAGTACACACCAAAATAGTCCTTCATTAGCCAGCAGCAGTCCCCTGTCGACTCATGTGACATTCCTCCAGGGTTACATAGAACCAGGGTGTGGGGTCCGAGCCATCTCCGAGACATCTCTAGTCCGTGTTGATAATGGGGGAAATGTACCCCAAAATAGTCCTTCATTAGCCAGCAGCAGTCCCCTGTCGACTCATGTGACATTCCTCCAGGGTTACATAGAACCAGGGTGTGGGGTCCGAGCCATCTCCGAGACATCTCTAGTCCGTGTTGATAATGGGGGAAATGTACCCCAAAATAGTCCTTCATTAGCCAGCAGCAGTCCCCTGTCGACTCATGTGACATTCCTCCAGGGTTACATAGAACCAGGGTGTGGGGTCCGAGCCATCTCCGAGACATCTCTAGTCCGTGTTGATAATGGGGGAAATGTACCCCAAAATAGTCCTTCATTAGCCAGCAGCAGTCCCCTGTCGACTCATGTGACATTCCTCCAGGGTTACATAGAACCAGGGTGTGGGGTCCGAGCCATCTCCGAGACATCTCTAGTCCGTGTTGATAATGGGGGAAATGTACCCCAAAATAGTCCTTCATTAGCCAGCAGCAGTCCCCTGTCGACTCATGTGACATTCCTCCAGGGTTACATAGAACCAGGGTGTGGGGTCCGAGCCATCTCCGAGACATCTCTAGTCCGTGTTGATAATGAGGAAAAAGTACCCCAAAAAAGTGCATCATGACTCAGCAATCATCACACTCAACTTTGGTGATAACCGGGGAAAGGGGTCAAAATGTAAAAATTATACCCCAAAACAGTGCCTCATGACCCCGCAGGAGTCCCCCGCGGACTCCCCTGACATTCCTCCATGGTCGAAATCACCCAACTCAACTTTGGTGATAACCGGGGAAAGGGGTCAAAATGTAAAAATTATACCCCAAAACAGTGCCTCATGACCCCGCAGGAGTCCCCCGCGGACTCCCCTGACATTCCTCCATGGTCGAAATCACCCAACTCAACTTTGGTGATAACCGGGGAAAGGGGTCAAAATGTAAAAAATACGCCCCAAAATAGTGCCTCATAATCGGGTAGAGTCACCTGGAAAGTGCCCTCGCATTCCTCCATGGCTCAAAATGTCGAACTTAAACTATTTTGAGAACCAGGAAAATGTAAAAAATACGCCCCAAAATAGTGCCTCATAATCGGGTAGAGTCACCTGGAAAGTGCCCTCGCATTCCTCCATGGCTCAAAATGTCGAACTTAAACTATTTTGAGAACCAGGAAAATGTAAAAAATACGCCCCAAAATAGTGCCTCATAATCGGGTAGAGTCACTGCAAAAGTGCCCTCGCATTCCTCCATGTCGAACTTAAAGTATTGGGAGAACCAGGCTGGGGGGTCTTGAGGCACAAAATTAGGCCCACTCAGAGTGCTTGGTGAGCGGATACATTCTTCCAAGATTTGCAACAGCCGTTTTTTTTCTGAGTGCACCCAAAAACTGGGTTTCTCATTTCGTGCGGAAGGTAGTTTGAAAAGTATGGATGAATCTTTTTCACAGTAGGGGAAATGAAGCCCAAGGACTTTTCCCCTTCTCCGTTGCACCAACCATCGGAGAAGGGGAAAAATCGGCCCGAAGCGCCAAACACCTGGCCACTTCTCCGTTGGCACTCAGAAAAAATTTGACAATTTTTCAAAACTTCATTTTTGATTATTTTAAGATATAATTAAGCGTTTTCTTCACTTTTTTTTGCTTTCCACGGGTGGGGGCGCCTGGCAGGCCGCCTATGAGCACCCAAATTCGGCCTGGATCATCCAGGATTTGTGGGCTAAGCTCCATAAACTGACTAAATCACCCAGAGAGGTCACCTTTCTAGCCCAAATATATATAATACATTTAAATAGTAAAAGGTGCACTTGTGCTCTGCATTACCCGGAATTTTATTTTCAAAGCCCCATGATAGTGATTAAAAATCATTTTCATGGGAAAAAGTGTTAAAACGCCTGATTAAATTATATGCAGGACCCCAGTGAGCTCCAGACTATGTGCATTGTGTTGGGGAACCATATAAATGATAGAATAAATGCATTTAAATGCAAAAATAATGATTTAAAATCATTTTAGGGGGACAATTGTGGAGAGGAGCCTGAAAATGACTCTGCAGCAGGCCGCCTATGACACCCAAATTCGGCCTTCTTCACGGCACCACCACCCCTTCTGTGGAGGGTATTCTCGTGCCCCTGGTGACTCTACAAGGGGGGTGGTTTTTATGGTGCTTATATGTCCGCCTATGAGCACCCAAATTCGGCCTGGATCATCCAGGATTTGTGGGCTAAGCTCCATAAACTTACTAAATCACCCAGAGAGGTGAAAGAGGACACATTGACCCAGCAGTAAGTGCTTGAAACGTGGGTAAAGGTGTGTTAAACTGTGGGGTAACATGTTTCAAATGACAGCACGGTGCTGCTTGTTGGCAGGCTGACTCAGTTCACTTGTCTCACACACACCCAGGGGGGGAAAGATAACACTTGTACCCAGGAATAAGTCTTTGAAAGGCGGGGAAAAGTTGTTTGAAATAGTATAATACCTCCAGGCCGCTTAACTGCACTTTACCACCCAGAAATAATGTTTAAATGGTCGGGGAAAGTATTTTTAAATGTCTGGAAGAGAGTTTTAGACAGTCATTTTGCACGAAATCATTTAACATAGACGCTCTCCTGAAAATGCACAGAATATGTGCTTTTTCAGGAGACCGTTAATGTTAAATGATTTCGTGCAAAATGACTGGCTAAAACCCCGGAATAAATGTTTGAAAAGCGGGGAAAAGTTGTTTAAAATAGGCTGATATCTCCAGGGCGCATCACCAAAAATGTACAAGCCAGGGAAGATGCCTGAATCCCGGATACTTTAGGTCTGTCACTTAGGGTGACCGCACCACTCCGACGCTCCCGAGAGCGGACGTCCATTGTTTGTAAGGCACCTAAGAGGGATAAGGGAATGCTCTGGTTTTCGGACAAAATTAACATGGGATCACTCCCGTCACTGGACGTACTTCGTCTCACTGGAATAGTAACGGTCATAGTCAATATAAAATCGTCCCCATGTATCGGCCAATGACGGGAGAGTTTTGAAAGAGACAAAACACTGTTCCATACATTTAAAAACACTTAAACAATTAAACAATGTTTACCCAGGATTCAGGCATCTTCCCTGGCTTGTAAAGTGCAGGTTATGCGCCTTGGAGGTATTGCACTATTTACAAAATGTATACCCAGGATTATGGCCCTTCCCTGGCTTGTAAAGTGCAGTTATGCGCCCTGGAGATTGCACTATTTACAAAATGTAGCACTCTGTTTATTTCACACCTCCAGGAGAGACCAGGGTGAAATCACCTTCTCTGCCCCCTCACAGAGCCCCAAGGACGGACTAGAGACCTCCAGCATGTTCCCCTAACAGTGGGACTGTATTTCAGACCTCCAGGGCGGAGACCGTGAAAATCACCTCTCTCTGCCCGCTCAAAGAGCACCGAAAGACGGACTAATTACCTCCAGCATGTTCCCCTAACAGTGGGACTCTGTGTATTTCAGACCTCCAGGGCGGAGACCGGGAAAATCACTTCTATGCCCGCTCACAGAGCCCCAAGGACGGACTAGAGACCTCCAGCACCCCGGAGAGACCAGGGAAAATCACCTGTCTGTGCCCGCTCACAGAGCCCCGAAGGACGGACTCATGACCTCCAGCATGTCCCCATAACAGTGGGACCTCCATAACCTTGCACACCCTGAGTCCCCGGGCCCCCACACTTAAGCACTCCCCACGGACTAAACACAGGTATTCACACCCACCAGAACCTCGTGCCCCTGGTGACCCTAAAGGGGTGGATTTTGTGGTGCTTCTATGTCCGCCCATCAGCATCCATAGTCGGCCTTCTTCACGGCACCACCACCCCTTCTGTGGAGGGTATTCTCGTGCCCTGGTGACCCTAAAGGGGGTGGATTTTGTGGTGCTTCTATGTCCGCCCATCAGCATCCATAGTCGGCCTTCTTCACGGCACCACCACCCCTTCTGTGGAGGGTATTCTCGTGCCCCTGGTGACCCTAAAGGGGGTGGATTTTGTGGTGCTTCTATGTCCGCCCATCAGCATCCATAGTCGGCCTTCTTCACGGCACCACCACCCTTCTGTGGAGGTATTCTCGTGCCCCTGCTAAAAGCAGTGACTCTGCTGCCTGCATTTAAACAGATTCACCAGTTTCTAACAAGACTTTAGCCCTGATCAGAGCCCTGTTCTCAAATCGTATTTTCAGAATCTGACCCTCTGCCGTAACTCCGCTCCCCGAGGTCCGGCGATGGTACCATTGGATGCGGGATACGTGGAAATGGGGGGGTACAGAAAGGCCTGAACCGAACAGAGCTTGTTATCAAAAGTTATGGATTAGTAGCAAGATTTCACAATGTAGCTCTCCAGGGTGCTGAAGGTCATTAGTCCGACAGCCGGTGGCTGAAACCCGAGTAAATGTGTTTAACTTCCACAGTAAATGGGACCCATGGGACCCTCCCGAGACCCCCGATGCGTCCCCCTATTTTAGAAACCCGAGGAAATATGAAAAACCAACCACAGTAAATGTGCATTGGCATATACAGCCGGTGGCTCTATATTATATGCGGAGAGGGATCTGGGGGGCTACTTTTGGTAAGCCCCCGAGCACCACTTCCCACATATTCCCTTGGAATTCCCAACTTTTGAGAGAGCGAAACGTCACAGATTACCCGGCATGCCTGAGAAGTACCCGTATGTGCGCTCATAGCGCATGCGCAACTTTAACTATGCCCCCCAAAATGCTCGTTCACATCAAGCACGTCAATTTGCGTACACGTAACAGCACCGCACGTTCATGACAGCATGGTAATGGATTGTTATTATGATAGATTTGATATTAACGAGGCGGCAGTTAGCAGCTAGCGGTTAGCTAGTAATTATGCTAATTTACACATAAATCGTTATGTACTTTTATATTACGCTGAAAAAGGATCTAGTGATATCCAAGCAACAGAGCTTAATTTAGCATGAAAGAATTATTGCACCGTATATATATGTATATGTATGTGTATATATATATATACACATATGTATATATATATATATATATATATACACATATACATATATACATATACATATATATATATATATAATATAAATAACTGGATGGTCTACCTGCCTGTCAGCCTTCCATCTGTGCACAAACTTATCTCGTGCCCTCATTGGTCATGTGCGCGTTCGTGTGTGTTGGAGGAGGGGCTCTGTAAGGAAGTGGCAGATTTTCTCCGGTTGTGTTATTTCAAATTCTAGAGATCTCAAGCTGGTTTCTCAAACTTACCTACCCTACCTTTAATGTCTTTCATTTTGTAAAGTACTTTGAATTGCATTGTGTTGAAAGGTGCTATATAAATAAACTTGCCTTAACTTGCCTACTGACGCGTTACATTGGCCCAAAACACTTCCATTAGGAGAAACTTTTAAAAAGATGCTATTAAAAAACAGATGTTCCAAAACACATGCAAATTAAGAAACACCTTCACCAATTCAAAACATATGCACAGATTTAGAAAACATTCACCAATTTAACGAAGCATACGCAGCGTTTACTAAAAGATCTGCATGAAAAGAATGCTGCAAATAAAAATAAATGCTGCAAGAAGCCTAAACACAACAGACTTAAAAAGTGACGCACACAGCTGGGACCAGAGTGCTTAATGACGTTCAGGATTATAATTAGCCAACTGATCTTCAGAATATAGATGATATCAAATGAAACTAGAATCAGAGAAAAAAAACATATTTTAAGAAAACAAATTTCAAACCTATGTATTGTCAAATTCCATAGATGTTTTCATGTTCAAAAAGATATTTCCTAATTAATAAATAACACTGTGACACATCCCTAGTTGATTCCATACATTGAGACGTTTTTTATAGAATATAAATATATAGTAACAAGTTAAAAGGATATATTCTGCTCATGTTCAGGTTAATATTTATATTTTGTGCTTCTACTGTGTCTTCTAATGTTTCCATTCTTTAATGTACAAAAAGCTCTTTCTTTTTCTGATACTGCCTGTGCTGCAGAAACCGTGATGGAAACAAGTTGCACCTGTGTGTCTGCATATATACAGTTGAACTCATAGCATTCAAGTTGTAAACTATAACGGCTTGCCTCAGGGTGGCTTGTGTGGGTGGGGAGAATGGTTGTTACTTTTGATGTGACCGTGACAGTTACGGGTCTGTCAGGAATGACAGCAGAAATGCAAAACGGTTTTAACCAAGTCAAAATATTTGTGAAAAATTGAAATATACCAATAGAAGAACAGTAATAAAGAACACTTAGATTACAGAATAATATAGAGGTATTTGGGGAATGTCAGAACAGATCATTGATTTATAATGAAAATAGCAATGGTCCCAGGATTGATCCTTGACACTGCAGCACCCCCTGTTGGCAAGTGGTGTACATTTGAAAAACTGAGTGACCACCTAAATAAAAATGATTAAACTACAGAAAATAGTTATGATTTTACTTAAATGAAATTAGCTGTATACAGTAGCATATAATAGTCATAGTATATATTTGTATCAGTCAGGTGGCTTGAATTTATTTTCCAAATAAATAAAATCCGAGTCATCTAGGTCGTAGGTCGTGGGATAGTGACGTTATAAATGAGGCCCCTGGTCAACCCAAAATTGTGATAGAGAGAGAAACATGTTTTGTCATTCTGCCACCTCTAATGCTTACAGCAAGTAATCAATACCTCAGAAGGGTTCATGTACATGGAGGCTACGGTTTGTTAGCTGTTTGCTTAAACTACCCATATAGCTATGTTGCCGGCTAGCAAACTCACCCTTATCTGAAACGATCGGATAAAAGGTTTCGTCAAAGGCATTGCAAACAATAACGTGATACCAGAAAACTAGAAATGTATAACTCACCTGACACTGTGGCGTACTATTCTCTTCATTCGAGTCTGTCATGTCCTGTAAATGTCAACGATGGATGTGTAATAAGAACGTCAACAGCCTGATGGCAACCGAAAATCCCTCTCTTCTTGTATCTCAGATAGAAGATATGATTGGAGACGACCAGCCAATCAGAACTGACTTTCTCGAGGTCTCCCATTGGGTGGTTTTGTGGCACATTTGTAACACTGTGACAACTTGAGCGAGCAGGCAGGCAAAGCTGAGCGCGCACAGGGTGGAGAGGTCAAGCGAGGGAGAGAGAGCGCGTGCAGCGGTCTGCTTGCGCACAGAGCAGGAGTTTTATGAGAGAAAAATATTTCTCTGTGCTCAAAAGTGTTCAAGTGCGCGCTCAATAGCATTTTCTATGCTCAACATGTTTCATTGCGTGCTCAGGATAGAGGCACACATAACGCCATAGCCCACCACCCTCGTCTGTTCCAAGTGAGCGGGTCTTCAGTGAAGTCTCTGCAATCTATGAGAAGAACAGAAGCCGTCTCACTGGAGAGCATGCTGAGCAACTCTGCTTTCTGCACCACATTCTGGTGCTGCTGAATTGGGACTACTAAATGAGACTCAAATATCAGAACAAGTTTTAGTAGTTTTTATTTTATTTTACTTCATTTACTTTACTCAGGGTCACAGAGAGGAAACCAGTTATATTTGGAAACGTTGACATCTCAAACACAATATCTGTCAACATTGAGCATTTATTAATGAAAGCAATATAAACATGGTACAAAAAAAGATACACATGTCTCACAAATTAAAATGAGTCCTATCAGTTCATGAGAGAAACTAGCTTCATAAGAAATGCTGCTGGAAGCTCCCTGCACTTCATGTTTTAAGATGTTGAAAAGTTAATTAAACATAATGTTAAAGGCATTTCAACAAAGTTGTGTTGGAGTTTGTGTTATTCTACATTTTGAAAAGAATGCATAAGAAAGGAGGTGGAGTTGCTATTTTGTTCAATGATTCCCTTCAATGCAGGAAGACATCTTATGGGAACTTTGCTTCTTTTGAATATGTGTACTGAAATGCTCCTCTCGAGCTCTGTTCCTAAATATATATAGACCAACTTGTCCATGCTTTTATCTTCAGTAGACTGGACTACTGTAATGGTGTCTTCACAGGTCTCACTAAAAAATCTATTAGAAAGCTGCAGCTGATTCAGAACGCCGCTGCTCGAGTCCTCACTAACACTAAGAAAGTGGATCACATCACTCCTGTTCTGAAGTCTTTACACTGGCTTCCTGTGTGTCAAAGAATAGATTTCAAAATATTGTTGCTGGTTTATAAAGCTTTGAATGGTTTAGGCCCAAAATACATGTCTGACCTACTGCTAAATTATGAACCATCCAGAACTCTCAGGTCTTCAGGGACTGGTCAGCTTTCTGTCCCCAGAGTCAGAACTAAACATGGAGAAGCAGCATTCAGTTATTATGCTCCAAATATCTGGAACAAACTCCCAGAAACCTGCAGGTCCGCTGCAACTCTGACTACTTTTAAATCCAGGCTGAAGACTTTTCTTTTTGCCGCTGCTTTTAATTGAACTATTCACATCTTAAACTGCACTGTAACTTTTATTATCTTTGCTTTTTAATGACTGATTTGAAATGCCATTTTCTTAATGTCTTTCATTTTTGTAAAGCACTTTGAATTGCCATGTGTTGAAAGGTGCTATATAAAAAACCTTGCCTTGCATTGCCTTGCCTTGCCTACTGACGCGTTACATTGGCCCAAAACACTTCCATTAGGAGAAACTTTTAAAAAGATGCTATTAAAAAACAGATATTCCAAAACACATGCAAATTAAGAAACACCTTCACCAATTTCAAAACATATGCACCATGAGACCCAGGTCGTCGCACGCATCTCTGCTTGTCTAGCAGACATCTCTGAGTGGATGTCTGCTCACCACCTCAAGCTCAACCTTGACAAGACTGAACTGCTTTTCCTTCCGGGAAAAGATTGTCCCACTTGACCTAACAATCAACATCGGCCCCTCTGTTGTTTCCCCGACTCAGACTGCAAGGAATCTGGGTGTGACCCTAGATAACAACCTGTCCTTCACTGCAAACATCGCTGCTACAACCCGCTGCTGCAGATACACTCTTTACAACATCAGGAGGATACGTCCCCTCCTGACCCAGAAAGCGACGCAACTTCTGGTCCAGGCTCTCGTCATCTCACGCCTAGACTACTGCAACTCCCTCCTGGCTGGTCTACCTGCATGTGCCATCCGACCTCTGCAGCTCATCCAGAATGCAGCGGCTCGTCTGGTCTTCAACCTTCCTAAATGTTCCCACACCACGCCGCTCCTCCGCTCCTTCACTGGCTTCCAGTAACTGCTAGAATCCACTTCAAGACACTGGTACTTGCGTACCATGCTGTGAATGGATCTGGCCCTTCCTACATCCAGGACATGGTTAAACCATACACCCCAGCACGTGCACTCCGCTCTGCATCGGCCAAACGGCTCGCTGCACCCGCACTGCGAGGGGGACCCAAGTTCCCATCTGCAAAAACACGTGGGTTTGCTATCCTGGCTCCAAAATGGTGGAATGAGCTCCCCATTGACATCAGGACAGCAGAGCTTACACATCTTCCGGCGCAGACTGAAAACTCATCTCTTTTGACTCCACTTCGAGCGATAAAATTACTAAAAGCAACTTTTTATTGTTTTTTTTGTTTGTTTGCCCTCACAAGGGGACTTATATACACTGATACAAATATATAGACAATATAGACAATACACAAAAGAAAAAACGAAGAAAGAAATACAAATATATAGGGAATCCCTTTCCCATGCCACCCCGTCCCTCCCCCTTCCCACCCATCTTGCCATTTCACAGAAAATCCTACCTGATGTTTGTTAGCAATCGTCTATCTATTATATTATATCTATTATTTATATTATAGCATAACAATTTATCCACATAAAATACATTCATACCCTTTTTTTTTTCCACATAACATTTAATCTGTTTAAGCTGAATTGAGATTGACTCCTAATAATCTACAATTGCACCAAGGTGTGCAACCATATGTACAATCATAATTTACATGAATGATATTACCAGATCAGCAGCTCTTTGAATAGCATCTAATGTTTCCCCCTTAGCCTTATTAGCAGAAGCGATTGACAGCTCTGAGATTAGTAGGTCATGGAAGGATGATATCCATTGCTTAATAAATAAAGTATGTGGTGGTTTCCATCGTATTACAATAATTTTTTTGGCTGCTGTTAGACCAGCGAAAAGCACTTTATACTAACAAAGGACTGGTTTATCTAAAGCCAGTTGAGTAGCACTTGAAATGTTTTGGCTCTATGAAACCTGATGTACTTTCTGTTTCTTCAAGTTTGTATCTTCTTGGGAATGCACTTATTGTAAGTCGCTTTGGATAAAAGCCTCAGCTAAATGTAATGTAATGTAATTTAACGAAGCATACGCAGCGTTTACTAAAAGTTCTGCATGAAAAGAACGCTGCAAATAAAAATAAATGCTGCAAGAAGCCTAAACACAACAGACTTAAAAAGTGACGCACACAGCTGGGACCAGAGTGCTTGATGACGTTCAGGATTATAATTAGCCAACTGTCTCTGTTGGCAGAGTTAGTCTGTTTCATAACTGTAAGTGTTTGTCAGTATATTTCAGATGACTAGGTTAGCTACATTAGCTCGCTAGCTTACAGTATATCTGCAATAATATCAGAAGGAATCATGTGATTACATTGTTAAAAAAGAAAGCCCATAAAACTTACGTTTCCAGTGACAGCTGGTGTCAACGGCCAAAGGAAAAATGATTGTATTCAGGTCTTTATCATGAATAACATGCTCTGTAAATCAGACTGTGAATGAGATGCGAAAAATCCCTTCAGTTCCAAGATCTTCAGAATATAGATGATATCAAATGAAACTAGAATCAGAGAAAAAAACATATTTTGAAGAAAACAAATTTCAAACCTATGTATTGTCAAATTCCATAGATGTTTTCATGTTCAAAAAGATATTTCCTAATTAATAAATAACACTGTGACACATCCCTAGTTGATTCCATACATTGAGAAGTTTTTATAGAATATAAATATATAGTAACAAGTTAAAAAGGATATATTCTGCTCATGTTCAGGTTAATATTTATATTTTGTGCTTCTACTGTGTCTTCTAATGTTTCCATTCTTTAATGTACAAAAAGCTCTTTCTTTTTCTGATACTGCCTGTGCTGCAGAAACCGTGATGGAAACAAGTTGCACCTGTGTGTCTGCATATATACAGTTGAACTCATAGCATTCAAGTTGTAAACTATAACGGCTTGCCTCAGGGTGGCTTGTGTGTGGGTGGGGAGAATGGTTGTTACTTTTGATGTGACCGTGACAGTTACGGGTCTGTCAGGAATCACAGCAGAAATGCGAAACGGTTTTAACCAAGTCAAAATATTTGTGAAAAATTGAAATATACCAATAGAAGAACAGTAATAAAGAACACTTAGATTACAGAATTATATAGAGGTATTTGGGGAATGTCAGAACAGATCATTGATTTATAATGAAAATAGCAATGGTCCCAGGATTGATCCTTGACACTGCAGCACTCCCTGTTGGCAAGTGGTGTACATTTGAAAAACTGAGTGACCACCTAAATAAAAATGATTAAACTACATAAAATAGTTATGATTTTACTTAAAATGAAATTAGCTGTATACAGTAGCATATAATAGTCATAGTATATTGTATCAGTCAGGTGGCTTGAATTTATTTTCCAATAAATAAAATCAGAGTCATCTAGGTCGTAGGTCGTGGGATAGTGACGTTATAAATGAGGCCCCTGGTCAACCCAAAATTGTGATGGAGAGAGAAACATGTTTTGTCATTCTGCCACCTCTAATGCTTACAGCAAGTAATCAATACCTCAGAAGGGTTCATGTACATGTAGGCTACGGTTTGTTAGCTGTTTGCTTAAACTACCCATATAGCTATGTTGCCGGCTAGCAAACTCACCCTTATCTGAAACGATCGGATAAAAGGTTTCGTCAAAGGCATTGCAAACAATAACGTGATACCAGAAAACTAGAAATGTATAACTCACCTGACACTGTGGCGTACTATTCTCTTCATTCGAGTCTGTCATGTCCTGTAAATGTCAACGATGGATGTGTAATAAGAACGTCAACAGCCTGATGGCAACCGAAAATCCCTCTCTTTGTATCTCAGATAGAAGATATGATTGGAGACGACCAGCCAATCAGAATTGACTTTCTCGAGTTCTCCCATTGGGTGGTTTTGTGGCACATTTGTAACGCTGTGACAACTTGAGCGAGCAGGCAGGCAAAGCTGAGCGCGCACAGGGTGGAGAGGTCGAGCGAGGGAGAGAGAGCGCGTGCAGCGGTCTGCTTGCGCACAGAGCAGGAGTTTTATGAGAGAAAATATATTTCTCTGTGCTCAAAAGTGTTCAAGTGCGCGCTCAATAGCATTTTCTATGCTCAACATGTTTCATTGCGTGCTCAGGATAGAGGCACAAATATAACGCCATAGCCCACCACCCTCGTCTGTTCCAAGTGAGCGGGTCTTCAGTGAAGTCTCTGCAATCTATGAGAAGAACAGAAGCCGTCTCACTGGAGAGCATGCTGAGCAACTCTGCTTTCTGCACCACATTCTGGTGCTGCTGAATTGGGACTACTAAATGAGACTCAAATATCAGAACAAGTTTTAGTAGTTTTTATTTTAACTTGATTTACTTTACTCAGGGTCATAGAGAGGAAACCAGTTATATTTGGAAACGTTGACATCTCAAACACAATCATCTGTCAACATTGAGCATTTATTAATGAAAGCAATATAAACATGGTACAAAAAAAGATACACATGTCTCACAAATTAAAATGAGTCCTATCAGTTCATGAGAGAAACTAGCTTCATAAGAAATGCTGCTGGAAGCTCCCTGCACTTCATGTTTTAAGATGTTGAAAAGTTAATTAAACAAATTGTTACGTTCCCTCCAAATCTAGGGGTACGAAGGGGAGTAACAAAACACAGAAACGACCAGGCACGAGAAAAGAGAGAGGAAACTGATCTCTGAAGCCACAAAATGAGGTTTAATCAACCAATGATAGACAAACAGAAAACGGGCTCACCAGCCAACTTGCAAAGTAAACTATTGTACCAATATATGCTGGAACACATATCCTAGTAATTGATAGAACACAGGTCCCACACAGAGACGAAGACGCCGTGCTGCACCCATGCAGCCAGAGGAGAAGGGGAGAGGCCACTGCATCCTTCCTCAGGTCCTTTAAGGAGGCCCTGATTGGGGATTGGGAGCACCTGGGGGAGAGGCTGCACCTGGAGACAATCAGGCTGCACCTGGAGAATCAGAGGGAGAGAGAGAAAGACAACACACACACACACACACACACACACACTACGGCACGTAACAATAATCTTAAAGGCATTTCAACAAAGTTGTGTTGGAGTTTGTGTTATTCTACATTTGAAAAGAATGCATAAGAAAGGAGGTGGAGTTACTATTTTGTTTAATGATTCCCTTCAATGCAGGAAGACATCTTATAGGACTTTGCTTCTTTGAATATGTGTACTGAAATGCTCCTCTCGAGCTCTGTTCCTAAATATCTATAGACCAACTTGTCCATGCTTTTATCTTCAGTAGACTGGACTACTGTAATGGTGTCTTCACAGGTCTCACTAAAAAATCTATTAGAAAGCTGCAGCTGATTCAGAACGCCGCTGCTCGAGTCCTCACTAACACTAAGAAAGTGGATCACATCACTCCTGTTCTGAAGTCTTTACACTGGCTTCCTGTGTGTCAAAGACTAGATTTCAAAATACTGCTGCTGGTTTATAAAGCTTTGAATGGTTTAGGCCAAAATACATTTCTGACCTACTGCTAAATTATGAACCATCCAGAACTCTCAGGTCTTCAGGACTGGTCAGCTTTCTGTCCCCAGAGTCAGAACTAAACATGGAGAAGCAGCGTTTAGTTATTATGCTCCAAATATCTGGAACAAACTCCCAGAAACCTGCAGGTCCGCTGCAACTCTTACTACTTTTAAATCCAGACTGAAGACTTTTCTTTTTGCCGCTGCTTTTAATTGAACTATTCACATCTTAAACTGCACTGTAACTTTTATTATCTTTGCTTTTTAATGACTGATTTGAAATGCCATTTTCTTAATCTCTTTCATTTTTGTAAAGCACTTTGAATTGCCTTGTTTGAAAGGTGCTATATAAATAAACTTGCCTTGCATTGCCTTGCCTTGCCTACTGACGCGTTACATTGGCCCAAAACACTTCCATTAGGAGAAACTTTTAAAAAGATGCTATTAAAAAACAGATATTCCAAACACATGCAAATTAAGAAACACCTTCACCAATTTCAAACATATGCACCATGAGACCCAGGTCGTCGCACGCATCTCTGCTTGTCTAGCAGACATCTCTGAGTGGAGGTCTCTCACCACCTCAAGCTCAACCTTGACAAGACTGAACTGCTTTTCCTTCGGGGAAAAGATTGTCCCACTCTTGACCTAACAATCAACATCGGCCCCTCTGTTGTTTCCCCGACTCAGACTGCAAGGAATCTGGTGTGACCCTAGATAACAACCTGTCCTTCACTGCAAACATCGCTGCTACAACCCGCTGCTGCAGCTCATCCAGAATGCAGCGGCTCGTCTGGTCTTCAACCTTCCTAAATGTTCCCACACCACACCGCTCCTCCGCTCACTTCACTGGCTTCCATAACTGCTAGAATCCACTTCAAGACACTGGTACTTGCGTACCATGCTGTGAATGGATCTGGCCCTTCCTACATCCAGGACATGGTTAAACCATACACCCCAGCACGTGCACTCCGCTCTGCATCAGCCAAACGGCTCGCTGCACCCGCACTGCGAGGGGGACCCAAGTTCCCATCTGCAAAAACACGTGGGTTTGCTATCCTGGCTCCAAAATGGTGGAATGAGCTCCCCATTGACATCAGGACAGCAGAAGCTTACACATCTTCCGGCGCAGACTGAAAACTCATCTCTTTTGACTCCACTTCGAGCATAAACTACTATCAAAGCAACTTTTTTTGTTTTTTTTGTTTGTTTGCCCTCACAAGGGGACTTATATACACTGATACAAATTATATAGACAATAATACAAAAAGAAAAAACGAAGAAAGAAATACAAATATATAGGGAATCCCTTTCCCATGCCACCCCGTCCCTCCCCCTTCCCACCCATCTTGCCATTTCACAGAAAATCCTACCTGATGTTTGTTAGCAATCGTCTGAGTTCGTCTATCTATTATATTATATCTATTATTTATATTATAGCATAACAATTTATCCACATAAAATACATTCATACCCTTTTTTTTTCCACATAACATTTAATCTGTTTAAGCTGAATTGAGATTGACTCCTAATAATCTACAATTGCACCAAGGTGTGCAACCATATGTACAATCATAATTTACATGAATGATATTACCAGATCAGCAGCTCTTTGAATAGCATCTAATGTTTCCCCCTTAGCCTTATTAGCAGAAGCGATTGACAGCTCTGAGATTAGTAGGTCATGGAAGGATGATATCCATTGCTTAATAAATAAAGTATGTGGTGGTTTCCATCGTATTACAATATTTTTTGGCTGCTGTTAGACCAGCGAAAAGCACTTATATACTAACAAAGGACTGGTTTATCTAAAGCCAGTTGAGTAGCACTTGAAATGTTTTGGCTCTATGAAACCTGATGTACTTTCTGTCTTCTTCAAGTTTGTATCTTCTTGGTAATGCACTTATTGTAAGTCGCTTTGGATAAAAGCCTCAGCTAAATGTAATGTAATGTAATTTAACGAAGCATACGCAGCGTTTACTAAAAGTTCTGCATGAAAAGAACGCTGCAAATAAAAATAAATGCTGCAAGAAGCCTAAACACAACAGACTTAAAAAGTGACGCACACAGCTGGGACCAGAGTGCTTGATGACGTTCAGGATTAAATTAGCCAACTGTCTCTGTTGGCAGAGTAGTCTGTTTTCATACTGTAAGTGTTTGTCAGTATATTTCAGATGACTAGGTTAGCTACATTAGCTCTCCTAGCTTACAGTATATCTGCAATAATATCAGAAGGAATCATGTGATTACATTGTTAAAAAAAAAAGCCATAAAACGTACGTTTCCAGTGACAGCTGGTGTCAACGGCCAACGGAAAATGATTGTATTCAGGTCTTTATCATGAATAACATGCTCTGTAAATCAGACTGTGAATGAGATGCGAAAAATCCCTTCAGTTCCAAGATCTTCAGAATATAGATGATATCAAATGAAACTAGAATCAGAGAAAAAAACATATTTTTAAGAAAACAAATTTCAAACCTATGTATTGTCAAATTCCATAGATGTTTTCATGTTCAAAAAGATATTTCCTAATTAATAAATAACACTGTGACACATCCCTAGTTGATTCCATACATTGAGAAGTTTTTTATAGAATATAAATATATAGTAACAATTCAAAAAGGATATATTCTGCTCATGTTCAGGTTAATATTTATATTTTGTGCTTCTACTGTGTCTTCTAATGTTTCCATTCTTTTAATGTACAAAAAGCTCTTTCTTTTTCTGATACTGCCTGTGCTGCAGAAACCGTGATGGAACAAGTTTGCACCTGTGTGTCTGCATATATACAGTTGAACTCATAGCATTCAGTTGTAAACTATAACGGCTTGCTCAGGGTGGCTTGTGTGTGGGTGGGAGAATGGTTGTTACTTTTGATGTGACCGTGACAGTTACGGTTCTGTCAGGAATCACAGCAGAAATGCGAAACGGTTTTAACCAAGTCAAAATATTTGTGAAAAAATTGAAATATACCAATAGAAGAACAGTAATAAAGAACACTTAGATTACAGAATTATATAGAGGTATTTGGGGAATGTCAGAACAGATCATTGATTTATAATGAAAATTGCAATGGTCCCAGGATTGATCCTTCACACCCTGGAAAGACGGAAGGCAGTCTTCTTTGAGCCTTCCATTTAATTTAAGTAGTTTAGCATTTTTTAGAAAAACCTATTGTTTTTTGTATTATGGTCAAGAGAAAATGTGCCTTAGCCTTTCTTATTTTGTTCACCACTTTATTCCTAAGCATAGCAAAATCATGTCTGTCATTGCTGAGTTTAGTTTTAAATGCAGTTTAAATCCTATTTACTGACCGGTGTGACAGGGTTATTATTATTTACGTGTCTAAATTAGGGATGCCAGCGATTATTCGATTTTTCGAATATTCGTTACAGTCTCCATAATCGAAAATTATTTTTCAAATTCGATTTTATTATATATATATTTTATTATTATTTATGTTTTTCTTTTTTTCCTGGCTAGTTTCAACCAAAATAGACTAATGCTAATAATAGTAATAGTATTAATAATTGTAAATGGCCATTGGTCACACCACCAGTTATTGTAAACTTGGAGGAAGCCAGCAGCTGCTGCCTGCTGCAGCCTGCTACACACCGACCCGCCTCCCCTCCCCCCTTCTCCGTCACACGTGCGATTGATTTATGGCGATATACAGAACAGTGAGAACAACACAACTAAAGATGAACAAAGAAGAGTTCCTCGTGGAACTACTTCGAACTGACAAGTGCAAATGAAGTAAAATGCAAGCTCTGCGAAAATACTTTTTTTTTTCTCTCCCGCGGGGCGGCGGCGAATAATCGATTAATATTCGCCAGGGCTGTCCGATTTCGAATTTGATCATGGTCAGTTTCTGGCATCCCTAGTCTATTTGCAATAAAATCTTGAATAGCGAACTTGAATGGTTTGAGAACATTTGCGTGCCTTCCATATGGTCCATCCTCAGAAATAGATCATCTGTTGAGCAGCATTCATGTTGCTTGACAGAAGGGCTAAACGTTTTTCGTTAATTTCTTGGCCACTGAGTCAAATTGTGGTCAGAGAGAACATATTAAAATCTCAAAATTCTCATAAAAACATTATTGGAAGAGAAAGGACGATTTATAATGTTAAAAATAAAGCATATTGTGACAAATGCATTGCAATGGTTGTTTTTTTTTATCATGCAGTTTTTTCTTATTTTGTTTATTTGCAATCTTGCAACCTTATATAAAAAAAATACAAAAATTGTAATATTATGACAAATAGTATATTAAAAGGGCCCTGTTTAGATTTGTGTTGATTTCCACTTTCCTGTAGCTTGTTATAGGTTTTTGTGCAGGTAAATGACAACATCTCTCACTAACATTTGCGCTTCTATTGGCTTGCGCTCCAACACATAGTTTGTGATAAGCTAAGGGGCAGGACATCTCTAAGCGGTTGACCAATCACAACAGAGCCGGCCAGCTAACCAATCAGAGTAGAGTGAGCTCTGGTTTCAGACAGAGGTGAAAAGAGGTGCTGCAGCACAGGCAGTATGAAAAAATAAAGAGCTTTTTGAACATTAAAGCATGGAGACATGTCCCAGTAGAGGCACAAAATACTAATACGAAGCTGCACACCGGCAAGAGAGGACTCTTTAAAGTAGAGGCACTACATACTGATATACACCTGAACATTAGCAGGAGAGGGCCCCTTTAATTTCTTAAAGAACAAAACTAAAAACGATGTTTACCTTCTATAGCTTCACATTATTATTTAATGATACCTTAACATTGTTTTTATTTTCCAGTTGCCATTTTTCCCCTCTGTCTGTTTGTTTTGGCAACATGTAAAGTGTTTTCCGCTCTGCCTCACACATTATATGAAATCCAGTTTGTTGTGTTTTGGCATGCCGTTATCTCTGCTAGACGATGTGCAAGTTGAAGCAGAAACAAGGTTCAGCCCACACCCCATAAAAGTGTGTTTTGAGTGCCAACTCACCAAGGCTGGATAAGTAGGCCTACTTCCAGGGGCCCCTGGGCACTGAGAGCTCAGGGCCCCTCAACTCACGTACCAACGTAACAACACGCCTACCCAACATGACGGACAACAACTTCTCACTTCATAACATAGACTTTACTTACCCACGTATAGCCTATTAACGGCCGCCAAAGTATATTTTTGTATCCATCCGCGAGCACGACTAGTGGACAATGATCCCTCGCTCTACGCCTCCTGTACCTGTTCACTCTGCTATCGCATGAAGGGTCTGCTAACAAGCAACCAACAGAAGACAAACAGAGGAGTCACATGTTGTTGCACATCAGTCATGCGCAAATGCGGCGCACTTCTGCGCTGTAACCCCGCTGCGAGGCTGCGGCGAACTAATGCCCCTTTGACACCAACGCGGTTCCAGGGCCGGTTCGGACATATATATATATCTATGTGTTCGGAGCTAGAGCCTGCCTGATAAGCACCGGTGACATCATGACGCAGCAGCAGCAGCACCAGTCGGTTGCGTAAAGCAGTTAGTAAAGCAGTAGAAACACTTTCGCAAGCAAAGAAGAAGAAGAAAAACTGAAGCCCTTAAAGGGCCCATGTCATGCTTTTCCGGTTATTACCCGTCCCCTTGTGTGTTATCAAGGTTTTTATGCATGTAAACGGTGTGCAGAGTCAAAACCCTCAAAGTACACCCTGTAGCGAGTAAAACTCTAACACAGAAAACCTCCCCAAAACGCCTCGTTGGAGATACGTCATTGTCCATTTGCTTCACGGATTGGTCCATTTCGTTCCGGGTACGGCATGATGTCCAATCCGTGGAGCCGTTACGTCCGCGGAGCCGTTACGTTAAGCCCCCGCTGATTGGTTCAAATTGACCAATACACGGACTTCCTCACACACACACACTCTATGTGCAGGCAGCAGCTCTGCTGATTTCTCCTCCCTGGCTGCAGGCTGATAACAGACAGTTGGGATCGCGGCGAAATTCTCTCTGCAGACCCATTCTCACAGCGTTTATCAACCTTTTTCTTACTTCTTACTCAATATTTCTTACTTCTTACTCAATATCAAGCCACACTTATTGTTTTAATCCGGCTGTGAGTTTGTGTGTGCTCAGGATGAGTTTGGCTGTGTTTCGCTGTGTATCCTAAACAAGGAAACAACACCTCCACGGAGCTCAGCGATTCACAACGTCCCGACCAATCAGAGCACACTGTGCTCACAGGGAGGGTGGGGGCTGGAGCTATTGGAGCTACAACGAGCCGTTAAAGGCAGAGAGTGAAATTCAGTGAATACTCGTAGTTTACAGTATGGTATGAGAAACCAATGTGGGTTTGGAAATTTGCACAATATAAATCCATTCTAGTAGACCTCAACAATGGAATTATGATCAGTGGAAATGGCCATGACATGGGCCCTTTAAAGTAAAAAGTGTATAATATCTACCTGTAAATAATAATAAAAACACTTGATTTATAACTTAACATCTCTGTCTCCTCTTGATCTGAGTATATTATAAAGAATAGCCAGTTAATTGAAGCATTATAGCACAGGCCTTTGTCAGATGGTATATTACGCAGTTTTTTTTCTGCTTCGAATTGTTCTCTCTTTTTTCACCATACCTGTGTTTGCATCACTGACAAGTACACAAGGAGTTCTATTTGTCACAAATATCGAGTTACAAAAGTAAAACATGTATTGAAAGTATGTGGTAGCTCAACTAAATGATCAGTATATATGATAGAAGATATTATTGTGTGTATGTGAGAGGGAAAGAGTGAGTGTGTGTGAGAGAGAGAGAGTAAGTGTGTGTGAGGGAGAGAGAATGTGTGTGTGGTGTGTGTGTGTGTGTGTGTGTGTGTGAGAGAGAGAGAGAGAGAGTAGACTACGCGGAAGTGTTTTCACTACTCGCGCATCAAAGCTCCGCCCACAGCTCTACAGCCGTCTGCTTACTGCAGCTTTTCTTACTGTTTAAGGAAGATCAGAGTCATTACAGTGCTTCAATAAGAGTAAAATCTATAAATCTCTTAAACGAACGAGAAGATCATACTCCATAAAACATGAAAGTGTGTGAAATATCCATGGAAACGGCATATGATGACACCCCATAATTGACGTAGAGCTGTTGAGGGCTGGACCATTAACCATTAGGCTTGTTTTGAGACGAGCTGCGGCTCGCCTCGAAAGTAGACGAGAATAGCCGATCGCAGCCGGGGGAGGTCTCAAAAAGCTCGCCTGAAGTCGGACAGCTCGGAGTCGGCTTCTTCCTCTTCTTCTTCTTCTCTCGGTTTTTTGGCGGATTGCAAACAACTTTAAGGTGCATACCGCCACCTCCGGAGTCGGCTTGACTCGGTTTGCATTTATAAAGAATGCACAAATGTGTTTAATCGTTAATGTCAGATATGTACTAAGTAAATACATTTGTTCCTGCTCAAGATTAGATTCAACTTTATTGTTATTGCACAGATTACAGGTACTGAGACAACGAAATGCAGTTTAGCTTCTAACCAGGAGTGCATAAAGCAGTAAAGTGAAAAGTAATGTACACAATCTACAGAATAAAATATAGAATGAATTGAATGATGAAAAAACAGTGAGGGGTATGAATACACTAGATATACACAGTAGCCTAGCCTAGTATGAACAGTTTGTTGTATGAATATGCTAAGATATATAAAGTATGACAACGGTAAGCAGTGCAAGTATAGTATAAAATATATAGATATTAATTTAATGATGATAAACATTGTGGAACAATGATGAAAAATGTGAATGGAAGTGGCGACGTAAAACTGACACAAAACACAACAAACTTGTGCCGCGCCAATGGAGAGTTTCATCACCAGCACGGGGTAAAAACCACCAATGAGCGCTCAGCTCGAGATATCAGCGAGTCGTTTCCCATCAAGCATTTCGCTTCCGCAGCCCGTGGAGAGAAACTGCGCCGCCTCGCCGCGCCTCGCTCTCAAGTCTGCGGGCGTCTTTGTCCCGCGAGATTTCAACGTCTCATGTAGGCGAGCCTCCTGAGCAAGTCGGACAAAATGACTAACCATCATGCAACGCACTAGCAAGACGTTGATCGCAATTGCGCAGGTCTGCGCAGGTCTCGCTTGTCTCAAACAAGCCTAGTATCTGAAGTCTGCTGCTCTGAGCATGTCAGTTGGAGTTATGACATCATCATGTTCCATGACACAGGTGTTTATATTTGAGCTAACGAGGTGTCCAGAAATGAAAGGTTTCCATTGTTGTGAATGAGAGATAAACCTCTTACATGTGAACGTTTTGTTGAAGAACCGTAACAGATATCGGTGAAATGTCAATGCCGAAAGCATCTCAAGGACCTTGAGTATCTGAAGTGTGCTTTTTGTGTACTTTCGGGTCAATAATGTGGCCTTTTTGGCAGATTAACAAAAGGTGTGCGGTCGCTGCTGTGAGGAAATATCAGCCTGAAATAACAATGGGCTTTAACACTAGAACCGCCAGAGGTTTTTGTATACCTAATGTGGGGGAAACTTCTGTTTAGCAATGCAGTGGGAGTCACCGACTCAGGAAGGAGAAACGGGATAGAGCTGGAGCTTTGATGTCAAACACTGATGGGTTTATTCAGAGTATCGGCCGGAGGATTTACATCACAAATCGCGAGTCAGAGGGTCTGACTTCACGGGAGAGTTGCCACGTCAATTCTGAAGAGCCTCTCTCTATGCTAGACCTTTTAACTGGTTCACAGAAAGTAATCAACATCTCTGAAGGAGTAGACTAAACAGCTGGGAACACTGAACCACTTGCGTCCGACACTCATGGCCTCAAAGATTTCACACCTTAGAGTCCTGTTAGAAATTTAAAATCAATGTTTACAGATGAAGAACTCATTAATTTCAGTATTGTGTTCACACCTTAAAAGGTGTGAAAGGAGGGATTGTTAGAAATTAAAATCAATGTTTTATGGCATGATTTACAGATGGAGCGTCTTTTTTGGACTCCAGCATACAGCTTCCTGCCTACTGCCAGCCAGTTACCTGCCTAAGACCTGCCAAAGACCAGTATTCAGGAATGTTAGGCCCTCCCACTATTCTCCAATTTCAGGGTTTAACCAGGAGATGGCGCTATATATTAAATAACTATGGCCAAACTAAGACTTAGTTTTTCACAAGAGACAATGCAGATATTATATAAAAAACTAAAGTTAAAATCTTGTTTTTAATGCCCCAAGAGCAATAAATCACCGACCCCCCTCTGAGTGAATACCTGTTAACTTAACATCTTTTCACAAGCTTTTTGGAAGAAAAGACTGACCAAGAGACCTGTAGTTGACTAATTACAGGCCTCAATAAGTTCTGCCATTGGTTGTGAAAAACAACGGTGGACATAGTGGAAAGTGAAATTGACATTGTCGAAAAACACTTGTTAAAAAAATCCTGAGTGAGGCTTTCATAAATTGCATTTAGCTGACGCTTTTATCCAAAGCAACTTACTATTCGATAAATGATTATTCATAACAAATATGAGTGATTATTATTCATGCTATATACTGATATAGGGCTAAGTAAGCAATCAATCCTGCAAATGAACCCTTAGTTGTTCAATATATTTATTCAGACAATGTGAGTAGAAATACAGAAATTCTGCTCCCACCTAAGGCCAACATTACAACATTTCCCTAAAAACTTACCAAAACGTAAACATTTTTAAAACTCTTTCATTTCTAGAAGTGCGACGGGGAAGGGGAGGAGACGCTCGTGAATTGTCAACGGGGGGGGCCTCTCTGCACGGAGGAGCCGCGGAGAAGAGACACACGTTCACTAAGCCGAATCACAGTGATCTGCTATTTTAAAGTAAATTCAACACATATCGACCCTAAATATAGCATATGAACGAGAAAGTGTTAACATCGTTTTTTGTAAACATATGACAAATGTGCGAGGGTGATGACATCAGAGCATCGTCCTATGGGCTTAGCCCCGGACAGGTACAACAGGTATTCACTCAGAGGGGGGTAGTTACCCATTTACATGTCAAAAAGCAACATACAGTAGGCGGGTGGGGGATGGTGAACGCAGGGCTGCCAACATTTGAGTTCAGCTTGGAGTGAGATTTTTTTTTTTTGGTGAACCGAAAAAATAAACGTCCATGTGTACAGTTTTACAAATGTATTGAACAAGTACAAACTAGGGTTTCCCATTAATGTACCGGGCGCTACAGTGGAGTACGCACATACACAGTGTACCCGCGACTCTTACAATGAAGGCTCGATAATCAGCTCACAGCATATAAAATGGCATATAGGTGTAAGCAGGGGTAAAGTGCTATTTTATAAATTAAAATTATTAGTAATTATGGCGTTACAAGCTCCATAGTTGTATTTATCATCTAAATTTGCCGAAACAAGTTTAATATTCTGAAAGCCAAGACTTTGTTTATTTGAAATCAGATGAAAACAAACTGTAACGGACCCTGCCGTGTTATCTTGATATTTCCGGCACAGACCCTTTCATACCGGCAATGCGCGATAGAAACAAGAGGAACTGCGACAGCATAAATATGCGAACACAAACCTTAACCTACAGACTGCTGGAGAAGAGATATCACAGGGGGGGGGGGTTGGGACACACACATTCCGATGGCCAATTCGTTTTAAACAAAGAGTAGGCTATACTCA
This sequence comes from Trematomus loennbergii, assembly GCA_012861695.1. Classification (NCBI taxonomy): domain Eukaryota; kingdom Metazoa; phylum Chordata; class Actinopteri; order Perciformes; family Nototheniidae; genus Trematomus; species Trematomus loennbergii. The sequence goes on from JAAOOA010001660.1 coordinate 29,638, forward strand.
ACATAAGGCGCATTGTGGGGTGGGGGCTGGTGAACGGTATGGTCAATGTTTGTAAACACTGTGACATTTTGACTTTATTTGATCATTTCAGTTAAAAACTAACGTTCATATTTCATATTACTGTTTTGCCTGGCTGGACCTGTAATTTACAGGAAAGGAGTGCACGCTACTAAAGAGACACGCTACCATGGAAACCAAACAATGGTGTTGCTGTATTGAAGTCCGAGTGGAAACAGTCGTATTTGGAGCGTTATGTTAGAATGAAACAGCGAGGTTGTGACTCACAAAAAAAAAGTGTTACTTCACTAACTGTAAGCTTGTCACTCAGAGTAACCTACAGTTAACTTAACTGTTGGAAAAGAAAGATCAGGGGGGGGGGGGAGAGCTGTGATGGGCCATTAGGAGTGTAAACACACAGCTGAGAGCTGCCGTTTCATTCTGACTGTTTAAAAAACAGTAACAACGGACTATTTTTCTTAGCGGATGCATGTAAATTTAAATCAATACATAGAACTATTTTTTAAATCAATAAAAATATTTTGTAAATCCATAAAAGCATTTTAATTAATATTGGGAGTCATGTCGTTACTTTGTTGAGAATGTGGCCATGTAATAAGCGGGATAATTTGCAGCGACTTGGTCATTATGGGGAAAAATAACACCCAGGGATCAAGATCCCTCCGCGACGCGACGCGGAGGGATCAGTAATTTTTAGTGAATTACTGAGTTTAGGCACGTTAATAACATTTTAATGAAGTTGAATACAGTCAACTGTAAATAAAAAGTCATGAAAGAGATAAGGAGGAGAAAAGGTTTAAGGAAGTAAGCAAGGAATACAGAATGTTTCGTTACGTAACTTTGTTGAGAATGTGGCCATGTAATACACGGGAAAAATAACACCCATCCTGATCGTTTCAATGAAGTTGAATACAGAATATTCATATTTGTCAGTGATTTCATGTCAATTCGGCGAACATAAACAATGATGATGATTAAATTAGGATTAAAAATCGGGAGAGCCGGCTCGTTCGTTTTTTTCGACTAAACAACATTATTTTGTTAAATAACAACATGGTGATGTTTTGTAAATGATTACATGTCTTATTTAGCACAGACTATGATCCTATCCGTGACATATGGATCTTAACAAAGATCCGCTATACATTAGTACCAGACATATTGTGGTGATTGACATTATTCACCCACGGATCTATGGGTTGGGGTATTGTTCCGCACGGACATTTTAGTGAACCAGACCAGCTGTTTCCGCCGGTCTTCGCTTCCCGGGCATGAAGTTGTTTACATGTGTGTTCAGATGCTAAATAAAAGTTTAGCTTTTACTTTTGATACCCCGCCTCCGACTCCCGTCTCTCGGCACCACAACATCCAGTTTACTGTATCGAAGTTGATTTCACATGAGCTCCAGTGTGGAACCCCACTGCACCCCCTGGTGGATCAATGATCCATTGCAGCTGGCTTCACAATAATTAAATGTATTTATCACGGGGGCGGTATCAAGTCAGACTGGGGGCCGGCCGGCCATCACGGAACGTGCACGAACCGATCACGACCCTCGCATTTTAAACTGTCCAAAATAAGACGCTTCATCTGTAGTCTAAAACATACCGTCAGTTTAAAAGCAGTCAGATGAAGAACTCATTACTTTTAGTATTGTGTTCACACCTTAAAAGGTGTGAAAGGAGGGATTGTTAGAAATTAAAATCAATGTTAACAGCATAATTCAGTCTAAAATATATCGTCAGTTTAAAGCTGTTTTATTGTGGAAAAACCCGGAAGTTCTCAGGAAATCAATGCCAAGCTTTTATTCTGAAAATCCTTTATCCGGTTAGCATGTGACTAATGTTACGTTTTCTGAATGTAAAGTGAAAATGACTTGGAGTGTTACACACCAAATCGTACGGACTTTAACACTACATCGATAGACGTTAAGATATTATTACTGCTGAATATTAAATGAAGGAACAGTTGATCATGGAGTGTTTACACATTACGTGAGGAGCTATGACGTGCCATAAGAGGTGTTTTTAGGACTTCTAAACTAACGATTACAGCTGTTTATAAGGTATTAAATAGAAAGTCATGACAGAGATATGGAGGAGAAAATGCTTAACCTCTTAAGCCCTGAGCCTGTTTTCAGGTCTCAGGCTCGAAAATGACATTCCCAGAACAAATGACCATATCTTCCCTTCTAAAAGGGTTAAATTAATAATCTTTATTCTCAAAGTAATGATAAACCTGTGAGTTGGATGTAGAAAGTCAGAATCAATATAGATGTTTTTTATTTTAAAGAAAATTCAGATTTTACATATTAAAAAACTGTAAATTATAGTGTCCGTCCAAAAATATTTTTTTACTTATAATGAAAACTACCCTTGGATGATGGGTTAGTAGACTAAAAGCTTTAGGAATCCAAAGTACAACATATAATAAGTACCCTGTATCAAGATTGATGCAAAACAAGTGAAATTTGACCTTTTTAGAGAGATTTTGCCAAAAACCCCCACTTCTGGGGTCATTTGGGTGGATTTGACCTATCTCTGGCCCCCCTTGGTCGATTTTGATGAATGAAATCTCTTTATAACCGCTAGAGCCAATGGAATCGAGGGAAAGTTATATACACACCAAAACGTTAACAAATAAGGAGTGAGAGTGACGCGTTACCAAAACCGGAAGCTGCATACACTCTGGTGGCTACCATTAGCAGCTAACTTTTCCGCTCCGATTTTTACATAAAAAATGGAATTATGGATTATAAATAATTTTTTAAAAGGTACAGGTACATTATCAACCTATGGATCAACAGTTGTAGACATTTTTTTTTTCGTTTAATGCCATTGAACACGTCTTTTGACCTAATTGACAGCTACGGTGAGACGATCTGCCGTAAAAGCTCCGTAAAGGTACGTGTTGTGATGTCTGTGTTTGCTTCCCCTGTCGGAAGTTCGGATCGCTCAATGATGATACTATACCTAAATAATCAGTGGAGTCTCAGCTTTAATAGGCTATATTGTATGTGCAGCTACGATAAGTAATAAGGGTATCTTTATCTTGAATTGTATGCCGCAGTGCGTTCGAATTTTTTCGCTCAGGGGTCATTTAGACCCTTCTTATGAGACTTGTGTTTTGTTTTGGTAAATATGGTTCATATCTTCAGTTAGCTGAGATTCTTCCCGTTAATCTGGTGCTACACATTAATAGTTTCATAAATGTTAAGAAGCCCTGAGACATTATCTCGAAACAAAAAGGTGGGAGGGGTCCAATGGGGGGACCGCCGTGCTTAAGAGGTTAAGGAAGTAGGCAGAGAAAACCAAATGTCGAAATCATCTGGTCTCTCGCGATATCGAACCCACAGATGAGAAGGGAGGTCCCACTACCTGCACAGCGGGGGACAACGAGACGTGCATAAAAACACAGACAGAGGACAATTCAGGACTCCTTCTTCGCTGCAGCCACCTGAGACATCACCGGCTTTGTCTTTTCCCTACCCTCTGCTTGTTGTATCATCGTGCCATTTAATTAAACTCACCAATTTGAACCTTTTCGGAGACTCCATTAGTCTCTTCATTCTAAGCTCCTCTCCTGGACGCGAGAACATCGAATACTTCTAATAGTCCACAAACACCGATAAAGAAGTGCCTCAGTGTTCTCACAACAATTACCATTCGTGCCAGACAAGTTGACTGGTCACAAACTGGTAACAACAACACATATGGCACCAATGCCTTTCCTTAAAGGAGATAACAGACGTCAGAGTAGATCATAAAACGTCACAGAGCAAAAGGTTAGATATCTAGAAGAATTATTCCTTAACACCTAAAACCGCCACCTGGGTCAAATTGACCCGCTATTAGAATGCATTGATTTTCAAGGTAAAATGTTCTTTTATTGAACAGTGAGTTTGATCGCACAGGGATGAAACGTATACCAATAGAATCTGTGGACTCTCAGCTTTCATATGACAGGGCTCAACATTATAAATGGCCCGCTGGCCCGGAAGCATTATTTAGACACCCAGGCCAGCATAACGTACTTTCAACTCGCCCCACAGCTGTTTGCTGCGCACTCCTTCACTACAGACTGTCTTTATCTCTCTCTCTCTCGCAGTAGAGAAAAGGCGTTGCTTTAGCAACACGTCATGTTTATATGAACAGGGGTGGGGTCAATATGACCCGCTGGGCGGAAATAGGTATAAATGGCAATTCTTTTGGCGATTTCTTCAATCTGACTTCATATTGACAATTTTTAACAACATACACTGTAAAAAAGTCAGTGAAATTAACAGGGAAAAGCTGTAAAATCACGACATCAAAAAAGTGTAAATAGAGAAACAATGAAGCAGTGTTTAATTTACAGTAATATTTCGTAAAGTACTGAACCAAACAAAACTGTTAAATTCACATTAAGAATGTTAAAATAATTATATTTCATTGTATAATTTACAGATTACTGTGCTTTGAACACAGAAAAACTGTAATACATAAAACAATACAATACAGTTAAAATTACAACATGACAGTGTTAAAATCATGTTTTTTTATATTTTTTCATTCTTGAATATACTATAATATACTTACTTCTTATTTCTATTTGTTTAATACATATGTTTATTTTGAAATTGGAAATAACCCAGTACTGAGATATTCTTGGAAATTAAATGAGAATCCATAAAACAGCTGGCGTTTGGATTCTGGGGCCGACCGGCTATTTGGAGTGGAATGCAGCCCACGGCAGACAGCCCAAACAGTAATCAAACGCGCCACTACTAAGTCTACTTTTTGAGTCTTGTCTTTTTTTTTCTCTCGGCGTAAGTGACGTAAGCGGTCAACGAACGCAGCCTCCGAAGGAAACGGCCGCTGAACTGAGACACGCCTACTGAGCAGTAGAGTTTGTTTCTGTTATTTCATTGGACTATTTAATTATCGTGGGAGCAGCCACTTTTTGCAGGTTAACGGTTACGGCTCAGTGTGCGGCCAAGTCTGTCTCAAGTCTGCCTTCCACGGACCACGGAGCTGTGTGCACATGAGCGGTGGATCACATCTGTAGCACTGGTAAGCTAACCGTTTATTTTCTTCAAACTTCAATTATAACACGGTGTGTTGTCAGGACAATACTAACTTCTGTTTGTGATTGAGTGCATTTTGCAGCAAAACGCTGAGGGGTTATGTTCTGCATTGCATAGGAACCCCAGTGTTTTTTCAATGTGTTGGCGCAAACTGCAAGCAAACAACGGTGTATTGTCAGGACAATACTAGCTTCTGTTTGTGATTGAGTGCATTTTGCAGTCATAGTTATAACGTCTACTGACCGGGAGTTACTTTAAATAGTCTGGTAACGTTATTGAAGTATCATGCTAAAAGCTGAACTCTTTATTTCATTTAATTCATGCTGTTGTGAAGTGGGATTTGAAGCTACATCTGAGCGGGTTCAAACTTAACGGGCAGTCGTGTTAGCGTGCTAAAAATGATTACCTGCCGTTTTTGCAGGTTAACGGTTACGGCTCAGTGCGCGGCCAAGTCTGTCTCAAGTCTGCCTGCCACGGACCACGGAGCTGTGTGCACATGAGCGGAGGATCACATCTGTAGCACTGGTAAGCTAACCGTTTATTTTCTTCAAACTTCAATTATAACACGGTGTGTTGTCAGGACAATACTAACTTCTGTTTGTGAACTACATGAATACTGTTGCTGTGTACAAGAGCAAAAGGTTGCTACAGGCTTTAACCAAGTTTAAAGTGATGAGAGGAGAGCTAAGTGGTTGTTCTGAAGACGTCAAAGACATGGTGCTGCTTCTACTGTCCTACTTTGATGAGAAGGAAGACACGATGTTCTGTTATGTGGAGGACACATGCCTGGCAGGGGAAGTACAGATGGACCAAGTGCAGTTGACTCCCACCATTGTTGTGTGTGGTAAGTAAAAACGTTCATTCTACTTTTTTCTGTTCTTTCTGCCACTTCTTTCTCTCTTTTCTGTCTAATTTGAGACGTTTATGTTGCACAATGTTTTTTGTTACTGTAAGCTCGTAAAGGGCTAGTTTGGATGCTTATGGATACTTATCCATAGTCAGTGTATTACTTGCGTGTCTTTGGAGGAACAGGCAGGAGTACGGGTACGTATGTAAAGCTGTGGATGGGTGCAGCAGCGAAACGTATTTTAGCCACCTAAAAATTCAGTTTACGTGTACGCTATATTTATAATATTGTCACAAATGTACCCTGCTGCTTCAGTCCCTATCAGAAACAGACTGTATAGCTGTCTGACAGCAAGGTAGAGCTTTGAAAATATTCTTTAATATAGCATACACTAAGAGTAATATTGTTTTAGTTTTTTTGGTGGCTTAACTATGTCCACAGCAGTGCATTGCTTAGCTGTCTGCTGGTTCTCCTCTCTGTTTCTCCAAACTGTAGCTCCTACAACCCCCCTTCAAACAATATGAACTATCCCCTAAAAGCAAGTCAAATTGACATTACATTTATCTCCCCTTAACCTGCAAATACACATACATACATTTTTGTATTGATGGTGAGCAATTTAACAGACCTTAAAGTAAAACAGATATGGTTCGAAACTGTATTGAAGTAAACATGTCTTATTTTGAATTGTATTTTAGTGAACATGTATTGTTTGAACTGTTTTAAGTAATCCCATATATATATTGTCTTTCTCACTTACAACTCACTGACCCAGATATCCCTACACACACATACACCTCCTCCCACCAGCCCACACACATATTCTTTTCAAGGTCCTTTCTGGGCATCAATATATCTGTGTACAATGTTTGGTTGTCTGGGAAAGAATAGTTTGTGTGAAATATTCCTTGGGAAAGTAAAGGAGTGAATATAGGTGCAGAGATAAGATTGACTCTGTCCTTATGTACTTCCGAATCTCACGCTCTGCTCAGAAGAAAACATACTTTTTCCCAGAACTCTGATTCGCTGTATTGGACCCGACCAGAAGTGAATCCAACCAGTAAAAACACCTGGGGGAGTGAGCAGCTCACACAGCTCCTCCCCACGGACTCTCTGATTCGCTTCGGAGTAAAATGGGAAGGAAGATACAACATATCTCCGCCCCAAAATATGAATATGAATACTGTTGTTTATGCATGTAAAATGCTTCCTGTTTCTGACTGGCTGGTCCCAATACCTGTATTGCACGGCGGTAGAACTGGAAGTCCGGAGTACTCTGTAAACTTGTATACGTGTTTGTTTTTTACCAGTAAAATCAGATTATTGTTATAACCTTTATTCCGGTGTTTTGAATTCCTTCTTTTATTAAATATAACCAGGCTCACAAACGAACGGCGCGTAGCGGAGGTGGGCTTTAAGCCACACCAAGGTGTTTGCTACAACAACCTTAAAATGTAATAACATGTGTGCTAAAATTGTTTTGTGAAATGTTTCAGGAAGACAAGTCTTGTTTTAATTTAGTTTGAATTGTGTTTTTCTTCTTTTTTAGGACGATCATGCTATTTCAAGGCGATTCATGCTGAGTGTGGATCGAAACATAGTACAGGACAACATCCCCTCCTTGGTTTCTGCCCTGTCCATGATGTTTGGGAGCTATTATTGCTTCAACATCGCCTACCCGTCAGAGCTGGCATCCACCCTGGAGTTTGTCCAGAGGTATGTGTTTTTTGGGATTGGCTTTATCCAACAATTTATTTTATTAAACTGCAACAAATCTAAAGCAGCTGCTTCAGTGAATTGGGGGTTAAGATAATTGTCATTTTGGCTTCAAAATAATAAGATTGATGTGAAGTTTTTTGTTGTTAGGCAAGCTATTTTATTATTAATTCTGTTGTTTGTTTGTATTTTTATTTTAAGGTGTTTTTTCTCCATCAACCCAGAGAAGGGCACCAAAGTGGAGAAGACACGTGCATCCCGTCTTCAGGTGAACCCGAGAGTCCTCACCTTGATACAGGAACTTTCGGACCATGAGTGGCGTGATGTCTGAATATGGACAGTAAGATCAATGGCATGTGGCGATGTGCCCAAGTTACAGTTTGTTTGATTGTTTAAATCGTAGTTAAAATTTGAAGTGCCTTTTTTTTATGTTCTTTTAACTAATTAAAAAAAATGCAATATGTAACTCTCAAAATGTCAAACTATTCTTTTAAGGTCATTGTAGCCACTCTTGGGGTTTGCTGTTACAAAGTGAAGTTGCTTAAACAATCTTCGGTTGGCTTATGTGGATGTAAAAGCTCAGGACATCACTGTTGAGTGTAAAAATGTTGACGTGTTACACTCCACTGGGTGGTTTTGTTTTGTTTTCCACTTGGGTTTTTGCTTCTGAAGTGAAGTGACCCTACCTCTTCACCTATCTCACTTAGACACACACTCACATGTGTTTTGCAACTGTAGCTTCATCACGTACACACTTCCTTTAGCAATGAACATGTATTCAACTAAGACAATCCCTTATTTTGGCTAAGTTACAGCTCAGTCTGTGGCTGTGACAGTCGAGTATTATATTATACAGGTGCCCACTATAAGAGATGAGACATATAAAGTACTAAAATATTTAAAAACATTATTTCCCATAAATCATTTGATGTGATGTAAGTAACCTCTCAACTTTGTTCAGCTTGAATTTCCTGGACAATGTGAGCTGTTTGTTTATTGTGCAGCCTTAGTTTGTATGTTTTACCAATATGTATGTTGAGAAATGACAGATGTTTTTGATCACTGCTATATATATATATAATAAATTCTTGGAAAGGCAAGTTCTTGTTGGAATTTTTTCAACTTTTAATACAGTGGCTCTTGAGGTTTATCTAGCTTTGCATTTTAATTTTAAGTGCTTAATCTGTGTACCCTGGATTACATTCTTCACATTTCTGGTAATAGTCAAACATATATAACGAAGGCAGTGTAGTTTAAATGAAATCTTTCAATCTGACTAATGTATAGGAAAACATTTTTTTTCCCACTGAGCAATAATCCTTACAGGCGGTTTTATTACTATATATTGATATTCATAGAACAGTTTTTTCTGCATTTTAATTGTAAAAATACATTTTACAAAAATTTAATTGCAGTTTAGATGTTGCTTTCACCGTAAAACTCGTCATTACTACGGCAAAATACACTAAATTATACACAACTTTTGATTACAATTTGGGAAAATTCAGTTAAATTACAGCATTACACTGATGCTTTTACAGTTAAACAGTGTTATTTGTTTGGTATTTTTCTGTAAAATTGTAATGGGATCAATGTACAATAGACAACAACTGCATGTAAATCTTACTGAAATAATCAGTTTAATAGCAACGTGATCATGCTAATTCAGCAGAAAAGGGCTGTTGAAATACAGATTTAAAATGTAAATTACAACAGTTTTAAACTGTAAAATATACACGTTGTTCTGTAAAGTTGTTTACAGTTTACCGTATTTTTTACATCATTATTCTGGCAACAAAGCTGCCAGGTTTTTACCGTAAAAACAACGGTTTTTTTTTACAGTGTAGGGTGCTACATAACACACTTTCAGGAAAAGTCACGGACTGGGAGACTTTAATATTTTATTGAAAAAAAGTTACATACAATAAAAAACAGCTCTGGGTCAAATTGACCCGATTGGCGGTTCTAGTGTTAATGGAGACATGTTGAAAGTTTTTGTCACTTCATGCCCTCAAGAGGCATTTTGTTTAATTTAATTGTTTGTCATTTTTCAAGCTACGAGATGTTTTCCTACGTTTGTCATGAACATTGATGTCTCAGGAATGTAGGGTTTGGGAATTATGGCAGGTTTAAAAAAAAAAAATTAAGGCAAATTTCAAGCTGTCCTACACTCTAACTCTGACATCACGCACTCTAGTTTAGTGGAAATGCTGATACAGCATTCCAACTATATGTTATTCTACGGACAAAATTTGTATTATTCCGCCGGAATTTTGCACCTCTTCTCTCCTGCATTCAACATCGCAGAAACTCCGTTCAAACATCAAAACGTTCAGCTCGGTCGGGAATCGATGGCTATCATTTGTATTATTCATAACTTTCATAATTCCAGAGATACATCCCATAATACATCCCATTTTTAACCATTGAAGTCAATGGAGAAAATCTTCAGACTTGAACAATCTTCATGAGATTTCAACTGCTAACTGTTCATTCATACTTTCACTCAGAAACCTCATTCCAACTTTAAAATGTTACACATCTTTCTGACATTATTCGTGTAACACAACTTTTAAATCTGATTGTTACTTTTAGAGATATTAAACATTGTTCAGACCTTGGTAAAGAGGCTTTCTTCAGATTTGAACATTAAAGGGCCCATGTCATGCTTTTCCGGTTATTACCCGTCCCCTTGTGTGTTATGAAGGTTTTTATGCATGTAAACGGTCTGCAGAGTCAAAACCCTCAAAGTACACCCTGTAGCGAGTAAAACTCTAACACAGAAAATACCTCCCAAAACGCCTCGTTGGAGATACGTCACTGCCCATTTGAGTTTTCCATTTAGTTCCGGGTACGGCATGACATCATGCCGTACCCGGAACAAAATGGACCAATCTGGAAGAGCTATGGCCACACCCAGCGGCGCTGGCTGCACCCTCTGCCAGCCTAACATTTACTGTTGGAAGCTCGGGTTCAGTTCACAATCGATCCAGTCATGCCAATGCCAAGGACCTGTTTCCTGAAATGTGAGGAGAAATCTGAGCTGTTTGTCCTACCGACGGAAGAACCACGACGAAGTCAGTGGTTGAAATTTCTGTTCAACACTGTTCCTTCAGAGGTTCGAAGAACGTTACTGTGTGCGCGGCATTTCACAGATGAAAGCTTCCAAAACATTGCCCAGTTTGAGGCCGGATATGCACAGCATTTGAAACTGAAGGACGATGCTATTCCTAGTTTGTTTGGACCGTTTGGAGCAGGGGAAGATTCGGGTACACAACCTTTAAGTTTGCATTGTTATTTGTGTATTTATCAAACAAGGTATCTACCACGACTGCTAGCGTTTCCATATATCAACTCTAATATCAGCAGATGGCCTTACATACATGTATCTCATAGCAGGATAATGTCTACATTCACACACGAAATACTCATAGACAGTATACTCCGGGTGATTTACCGTACGGTCAGTACATTATAGTTGGCGTTCCTGGTTTGTATGCTACCAAGCTACCGTTCATAGCGTGTATGCTACATAGCTAAACAACACACACACGGGATGACCCACTCTGATGCCTCGTCCTAAAAAGCCCCGGCAGCCGCTTACAAAGCTGCGATAGGCAAGATGCCGAAAATGTCTATAAGGGGAGGAATGGATGATATACAGTGTATATATGTATATTTACGCATGTTCATTTTGTACATTTCTAAAAATAAAGTTTGATGGAAATACTTAGTAGGCCTATCCTTTCTTCCCTGAATTATTGCTCCTATAACATATCATAGCAAACCATGATTTGATTTCTCATCAAACAGTAGTAGTTTATTACAGGTAAAAATAACTTACTCTTCTATAACAACAGTTGTAGGTACAGTTCGGTTAGTTAGTGTATAAAATATACGGCTGTACCGAGGCCATTATAAGACTGTTGTTCCGCTGAGAGCGAGCCGAAAAAGCACTGTTAGACATGGGCGGAGCCTCTCTGGTGGTTGACTAATCAGAACAGAGTGGCCGAGCTGACCAATCGGAGCACACTAGGCTCACGGGAGGGGGGGGGCAAGAGCTCCAACGAGCCGTTTAGTGGAGAGAGTGAATACTGCTGAATACACATACTTTACAGAGATGCTGTATGCGAAACCAATGTGAGTTTGGAAAATTGCACAGTAAATCAATGGAATTATGATCAGTGGAAATGGCCATGACATGGGCCCTTTAACTAGAGTGCGTGATGTCACAGCTAGAGGGTAGGAAATCTTGAAATTTGCCTTCATATTTCTTTTTAAACTGACATAATTTTTCATGACAAACGTAGGAAAACATCTCGTAGCTTGAAAAATGACAAATAATTAAGCAAAAATAATTAAACAAAATGCCTCTTGAGGGCATGAAGTGACAAAACTTTCAACATGTCTCCATTAAAACCCATTGTAATTTCAGGCTGATATTTCCTCACAGCAGCAGCCACACACCTTTAGTTAAACTGCCAAAAAGGCCACATTATTAACCCGAAAGTGCACAAAAATTACACGCCATGAAGCACGATGTCGCTGTAAGTCCAATGGAAACGGTCCGATCGTCCCCCAAACTTCGCTTGCATATCACCGGTCCAGCCCTCAACAGCTCTACGTCAATTATGGGTTTCTTCAAATGCCGTTGCCATGGCAACACAATGCCCGCCATGAAACACAGTTTTCTCATAACTTCAGTGAAAATGTTCCAAACGGCCCAAAACTTCACAGGTTTGGTAACGATGCAGCCATCAACGCATTTAAGCGTATTATGGGGTGTCATGAAATGCCGTTGCTATGGTGACAGATCATTCGCCATCAAGTTAGTTCAAAAGTTTGCAGTTCAAATATTCTGCTGCTTTTCCAAGCCTTTTTACTTTCTTTTCTTCACTCATCACACATTCAAGCCCCCAGTGTTCATGTATCATTTCAATCTAAATTCTTCACTTTCTTCTTACACATTACATTTCAGCATAGCAGTTTAGCATCAGCTTTTCAGCATAAAGCATTCCCACTAGCAATTTCTTCAGGAATTGCATTCTCTAGTTAATGTTAAAATCTGAAGAAGGCCTCTTTACCAAGGTCTGAACAATGTTTAATATCTCTAAAAGAATCAGATTTAAAAGTTGTGTTAAACGAATAATGTCAGAAAGATGTGTAACATTTAAAGTTGGAATGAGGTTTCTGAGTGAAAGTATGAAGGAACAGTTAGCAGTTGAAGTCGCATGAAGATTTGTTGAAGTCTGAAGAATTTCTCCATTGACTTCCATGGTAAAAATGTAATGCATTATGGGATATCTCGGGAATTATGAAAGTTATGAATGAGAAAAGTAATAGCCATTGATTCCCGACCGAGCTGAACGTTTTGATGTTTGAACGGAGTTTCTGCGATGTGGAATGTGGGAGCAGAAGAGGTGCAAAATCCCGGCGGAATAATAATAAAGAATTCGAAGAACAGATAGTTGGAATGCTGTATCAGCATTCCCACTAAATATCAGTTGTGTAAAGTAGCAGTTGTGCCCAAATGTGTGTGGTTAGTCATTGGCACATTGCTGTGTTTCATGACTAAAAACAATAACCAAATGAGTGACCATTTTACTAACCTGTGATATAAAGATTTTCACTTTAACCACATTTTGTGGCAGAATATCACAGTTTACAAATGTGCCTCAGGGAACTTTAGACTTTCGACATGATACTTCTATTATAATAAGCACTTCCTCGCTCTACACCCAAGGCCTCAGGCACCAGTCATAACAATTAGTATGCTGTGTGCAGGGCTGTGTGTTGCAGTAGCCTCCCGAGCAGAGGACTGAAAGAGGAACACAAATGGAGAACAAAGTGGAAAAGAGGGAACAGTGGACGAGGAAAAGGGAATATATTCTGGCAGCAGCAGGCAATGTGGTGGGCCTGGGCAATGTGTGGAGATTCCCTACCTATGCTATAAGAACGGAGGAGGTGAGCTTTACATACAATCAACTGTGACATTTTAGATGATTTCATGAAAATCCCTAATCTTTAGTAATTATTTCCTTGTTACATCAAGCTGCAGAAGAGCTGCTGAAGGACTCTCAATCTATGTGGCATATGAGGAGTGTGTAGAAATAACTGAAAATAATCTAAATACTTACATGAAAAATAACATTTGAAAGTATATATATTGACTTTATAGCCACATGGATACACGGCTGCTAAAATAATGGAAGTTATTACACTCAGTAGCGATTATTATTAATCTGTTTCTGTATGTGTCCTTTTTGTAGACCTGACTATTTAAAGTAGCATTAAATGGACGTATTTAAGTAAAGTTCATAATATGTCAAAAAAGTACACAAGTACAATACTTTAGTTCATGTACTTAGTTACTTTCCATTATTGCTTAACATTACCTATGAATAGTTGTGATCAAGGAACCTGTCGAGGATGCCTTCAGGGAATGTGGTTTTGCAGGGTTTTCTGCTGCTGGTGTGGTTTTACTCGTCCGGTGAAACTCTTTGTTCCTCTAAATCAGTGGTTCCCAACCTTTTTCAGCGGTTACCTCGCTAACCGCAAATCCTGCTTCATAGTACAGGCCACAGATCTCCATTCAGGAAACACACATTTAAAACGGTTTCTCCTGCCGCCTGTGTAAACACGCATTCATTCATGGTATTTACAAACTGGTATCAGTATGTTGTTATTTTGGCATCATTTTAAAACGTGTATTAACAATCAAATAACGGTAAAATATGTTAATTTTGTTGTAGTTAGTTAAAGGTGGGGTAGGTAAGTTTGAGAAACCGGCTCGAGATACACTTTTTGTTATATTCCATGGAATGCTCTTAACATCCCGATAGCAATGAATATCTTAAGTGCTTTGACAAAAAATCCATAAAAAAATTTCATCTGTGGAAGCCGTAGTACTGTAAAAAGCACGACCAATCATTTTAGCCGGCCCGGCTAAAGTAACTGGATGGCCTACCTGCCTGTCAGCCTTCCATCTGTGCACAAACTTATCTCGTGCCCTCATTGGTCATGTGCGCGTTTGTGTGTGTTGGAGGAGGGGCTCTGTAAGGAAGTGGAAGATTTTTTCCGGTTGTGTATTTTCAAATTCTAGCGCACTCGAGCTGGTTTTTCCAAAAGTACCTACCCCACCTTTAATCTACCATAGTATTTACATGGAGATAAGCCCCACACCCCTCACCAGCGTGTCCTGTTTGAATGAGGCGAGTAAACACAGCTTCCGGTGTGAACGCACCATAAAAGTAATATTTGTTGTACATCTACATTTTATTATCACTTTATTAATGCAGAATCTGTCCTTCTCATGGTTATTATTAAATGTAGGGGAACATCAAAACTGAACATCCATGTCATAGTCTCAGGTGTGAATATTCTGTGTGTTCAGGTGCCTTTCTGGTGCCGTATTGTTTCTTTGCCCTGCTGTGTGGCGTGCCGCTTTACCTGATGGAGACCACGATTGGTCAGTACACACAAGAGGGCTCCATGACCTGCTGGAGCAAGCTCTGCCCCCTGGCACAGGGTAACCACAAGTTTTATGTTAGAAATTTAGTACTGGTCCCCAGCACAAACTGCCGGATGCTAACTTGCACATGTTGGGCAATTTGCACAATTAGCATAAAATGGGTTAATTAGCCTTAATGACATAATAGCCTATGTTGACAATACTGAATCCATTTATGACATTTTCAGCTGATGAGCTGGCAACTAGACAATTAGGGATTATGTAATTTAAAACTGGCTAGAACTGAAAATGTATTTCAGGAAACACCAAGTTTTCTAAAAGGAAAATCCCTGAAGCCATATTTGTGAACGTACCCCATCCTACCAATACATGAAACTATGGAATGCCATTTAAGCCAAAATTAATAAATAAATAAATAATTAAATAAATACATATATATATAAATATGCCTATGAAATAAATTCTGAAATAAATAAATGAGGCAATAAATATGTATACATGTACATTTAAATACACATTTATTTATTTCATGGACTTTTATTTCATAATGACACATTTATTTATTTCAAGAGACTTTTATTTCATAATGACACATTTATTTATTTCAAGAGACTTGTATTTCATAATGACACATGTATTTATTTCAGGGGACTTGTATTTCATAATGACACATTTATTTATTTCAGGGGACTTGTATTTCATAATGATACATTTCCATTTCTTATATGCAAATGAACGGGGCGTGGTTAGCTCACAGATCCAGACCAAAGCAACAGCACCGCAACACTGACTCAATAGCTCTTGTTTCACACTCAGCCTGATTTAGCTCTGGTTCTTCCTGTTTCAGCCACAGCGGAGCCGGCTCTAAACACCGAACACCGGTTCTTAGCTGACCCCACTTGGCTGCCCGGCAAGAACCAAGAACCACGCTCACGTCGGAAGGGGCGAGATTAACCTGAGCCATAATAACAGTTTATGGCGAGTATGGAAAGTGAAAGTTGTAACAAGCAGTAGCGCTGAGCAAAGTGACTAGAACGCAACCACACACTTATAAACAAACACACTTTATAAAGTCAGGCAACACTAACCAGGCTTCGTGTGATTCTGTTTATTTGTACCTTACTTTGACCATCCGTTCTCTGTCATTGATCATTGTGGAGAGCAGGCAATGCTGTCAATAAGTTCTTAATAAAACTGACACTGTTTGACTCAGTCCTAGTTTGACTGCTACAATAAAATGAAGTAGGCTACTTTTACTGTGTACTTTTTGGGTAATACTCTCTCAAAGTCCCTGAGAACAAACTCATGCCACTTCTGCTATATTTGATGAGATAAAATGATTTGTATCCATAAGTTCTTAATAAAATTGGTAGTGTTGGACTCAGTACTTGTTAGACTACTACCACAAATACAATGAAGTAGCCTACTTTTATTGTGTACTTGTTGAGTAATACTCTGTCAAACTCCCTTCCAGAGTACAATCATGCATGTTTTTAGCTATCTTTGATGAGAGATCAAATGATATTTTGCCATAAGTTCTTAATACAATTGGGACTGTTGGACTCAGTACTACTTTGACTACTCCCACAAGTACAATAAAGTATTTTTACTGTGTACTTCTTGAGTAATCCTTTGTCAAACTCCCCTCCTGAGTACAATAATTAATGTATTCTGCTATATTTGATGAGGGATAAAATGATTTTTTGCAACAAGTTCTACATGAAATTGATACTGTTGGAGTCAGTACTACTTGGACTACTCCCACAAGTACAATCAAGTGTTTGAGTAATCCCCTGTCAAACTCCCCTCCTGAGTAGAATAATGCATGTTTTCTGCTATATTTAATAAGCGTTAAAAGCGTTCACAATACTGGGAGGCTGTGGCTCAGTGGGTAGTGTGCTGGACTTCGAATCAGGGGAGGACACTTCACCCCAAATTGCTCCTGTGGGGATTGTCCACAGTACTGATAAAAGGACATGTAATGTAATGTAATGTAATGTAATGTAATGTACAGATAATGTTAGACAGAGTATTTTAAGAGGATAAGGTAGACAGATGACATCAACACTAGATCCACTAGATCAGTACTCCAGCAGCAGCATTGTTACCCCTTGGAAAGTCTTTAGAGACTATCCTGGATAGCTGTTCACAACCTTCCTTCAGCACAGTGACACACCCCTGTCACTCTTGTTGGCCTCTTATGATGCTGCTAAAGTCCTTCTACTGCACCTTTTTGACTCCAATACAGGCATTTGTATATGTTTGGAGAAATTACACTATAAATGGCCCAGATGTGTACACATCGAAATCTTGTAGTGCAGGAAGAAATACACACTGGCTAAGCCTGCAGGTGATATAGGCTTTGTTTTGCAATATTATTCAAAGGTCACTTCTTATTTAAATAAATACCTGAAATATAGATATTATCTCTTATCAAAGATAGCAGAATACATGAAAGAATGTACTCAGGACAGGAGTTTGACCTAGTATTACTCAAAAAGTACACAGTAAAAGTACTTGATTGTACTTGTGGTAGTAGTCCAAGTAGTACTGAGTCCAACAGTATCAATTTAACTAAGAACTTTTGGCAAAATACCATTTTATCTCTCATCAAAGATAGCTAAAAACATGCATTATTGTACTCGGGAAGGGAGTTTGACAGAGTATTACTCAAAAAGTACACAATAAAAGTAGGCCTACTTCATTGTATTTGTGGTAGTAGTCTAACAAGTCCAACAGTACCAATTTTATTAAGAACTTTGGCTAAAAATTATTTTATCCCTCATCAAATATAGCAGAAGTGGCATGATTTTGTTCTCAGGAGGGTACTTTGAGAGAGTATTACCCAAAAAGTACACAGTAAAAGTAGCCTACTTCATTTTATTGTAGCAGTCAAACTAGGACTGAGTCAAACAGTGTCAGTTTTATTAAGAACTTAAAGGGCCCATGTCATGGCCATTTCCACTGATCATAATTACATTGTTGAGGTATACTAAAATAGATTTATACTGTGCAATTTTCCAAACTCACATTGGTTTCGCATACAGCATCTCTGTCAAGCATGTGTATTCAGCAGTATTCACTCTCTCCACTAAATGACTCGTTGGAGCTCTTGCCCCCCCCTCCCTGTGAGCCTAGTGTGCTCCGATTGGTCAGCTCGGCCACTCTGTTCTGATTAGTCAACCACCAGAGAGGCTCCGCCCATGTCTAACAGTGCTTTTTCCGGCTCCTCACAGCCGAACATCAGTCTTATCATGGCGTCGGTACAGCCGTATATTTTATACGCCAACTAACCAAACTGTACCTACAACTGTTGTTATAGAAGAGTGTCACGGCCCCAGGGCCTTTGTCTTACGATGGGGTGGAGCTGAAGAGGCTAATCAGCGCGATCACGGACACCTGGCCGGAGCCGAGGTGCTAGCCAGCTGCCCGGAGTTCAGCTGAGCTGCTCTCTCCAAAGCAGCTCAGCGATCCTCTCCCCTCACCACCTATCTCTGCATTTACCACAATAAATGTGCCGTGGTTTTGTAAACTCGTGTATGTCTCCTTGTCTTTCCGTTGTGGCCTACGAGCCGGTCATAACAAAGAGTAAGTTATTTTTACCCGTTATAAACTACTACTGTTTGATGAGAAATCAAATCATGGTTTGCTATATATGAATGATATGTTATAGGAGCAAATAATTCAGGGAAGAAAGGATAGGCCTACTAAGTATTTCCATTAAACTTTATTTTTAGAAATGTACAAGATGAACGTAAATATACATATATAGACGGTATATCGTCAATTACTCCCCGTTGTCGGCATCTTGCCTATAGCAGCCAGGGCTTTTTAGGAGGATGCATCAGTGTGGTAGTCCCGTCATGTATTGTCCGGCAGGATCTGGCTGGACGAAATCAAATGCAAATCACAAAATATTAGAGAAACTTAGTTGTTTTAGATTCGTTAGTAGTAGTTGTGGTAGGAGTGTGGATCTATCTAATGAACAGCTTGCCTGCTAATATGCTAACCTAGCTTTGTTTACCTTGGTAGCTAACACGATATGAACGTTAGCTTGGAGGAACGGAAACTATAATGGAGTGTAATAAAACTACTATGAACAAAAGCTAGTGGTTCATATTAGGCTAGCAATAACGTGTTTATAATTGCATTCTTCTACGGGTAGTCTGCTACGTTCGGTCATACAATGTTTCCCGCTAGCATGTATAGCTAGCCTCGTTAGCTATACATGCTATCAGCGTCGGAGGAAAGCCAACTGTAATGTACCGTCCTTTGGGGGTCTGTGAGCGGGCAAAGAGAGGGGATTTCCCCTTTGTCTCTGCTGGAAGTTTGAAATAAACAGAGTCCCCATTTCAGGGACACCTCTTGGAGGTCTCTAGGCCGTCCTTTGGGGGTCTGTGAGCGGGCAAAGAGAGGGGATTTCCCGTTGTCTCTGCTGGAAGTGTGAAATAAACTTAGTTGTTTGATGTTCGTCAGCTTGCCAGCTGGATTACAATGCTAATCTACGTTTGCTAGTTGTTCAATATGCTATACTATACTATGAACAACAGATAGTGTTTCATATTAGGCTATCAAGCACATGTTTACAATTGCAATCTTATATGTTTTTCCGAGCAAACTCATGTCTAGCTCTTAGTAGCCTTGTTGTTTAGCTCGGTAGCATACACGCTCGGAACGCCAGCTATAATGTAATTACGTTTCGCGACTGACCGTACGGTAAATCACCTGGAGTATACTGTCTATGAGTATTTCGTGTGTGAATGCAGACATTCTACATACATGTATGTAAGGCCATCTGCTGATATTAGAGTTGATATGGAAACGCTAGCAACTTAGTTAGCATAGTTAGCACTGGCTTAGCAGTCCGAAACATGTTTACACATTTAAACAGTCGTGGTAGATACCTTGTTTGATAAATACACAAATAACAATGCAAACTTACAGGTTGTGTACCCGAATCTTCCCCTGCTCCAAACGGTCCAAACAAGCTGTGCATATCCGGCCTCAAACTGGGCAATGTTTTGGAAGCTTTCGTCTGTGAAATGCCGGTTCTTCGAACCTCTGAAGGAACAGTGTTAAAAAGAAATTTCAACCACTGACTTCGTCGTGGTTCTTCCGTCGGTAGGACAAACAGCTCAGATTTCTCCTCACATTTCAGGAAACAGGTCCTTGGCAGTGGCATGACTGGATCGATTGTGAACTGAACCAGAGCTTCCAACAGTAAATGTTAGGCTGGCAGAGGGTGCGGCCAGCGCCGCTGGGTGTGGCCATAGCTCTTCGGGATTGGTCTATTTCGTTCCGGGTACCGCATGACATCAGGCCGTACCCGGAACTAAATGGAAGACTCAAATGGGCAGTGACGTATCTCCAACGAGGCGTTTTGGGGAGGTATTTTCTGTGTTAGAGTTTTACTCGCTACAGGGTGTACTTTGAGGGTTTTGACTCTGCACACCGTTTACATGCATAAAAACCTTCATAACACACAAGGGGACGGGTAATAACCGGAAAAGCATGACATGGGAGCTTTAAGGTACAAATGACTTGTATTGCAAAAAGCAGAAAAAAACATGCATTATTTTACTCTTGCACAGCGATTACCGTAAAGGCGCTATTAATTGCGCACTCAAAAATGAATAGCTGCTGATTTGACCAAGCGAACGCGAGAGACGGCTGAGTTGACCGCAGTTATGCAACAGCAACCGAAGCTAAACTGATTATCTTGACTACTTGTTGCTATCCTATTGTGGCATAAGCCGTTTTCTACAGGCACATTTTACCTTTTCATTATGATTCTACTTGTGATAGTCGGACATGACAACCTGTGCAGCCCATGTATTGATTCCATCTGATAGCTGCTATAATACAAAACAAAACTTCTGCCTGCTCTCCACAATGATCAATGACAGCGAACGGATGGTCAAAGTAAGATACAAATAAACAGAATCACACGAAGCCTGGTTAGTGTTGCCTGACTTTATAAAGTGTGTTTTTTTATAAGTGTGTGGTTGCGTTCTAGTCACTTTGCTCAGTGCTACTGCTTGTTACAACTTTCATTTTCCGTACTCGCCATAAACTGTTATTATGGCTCAGGTTAATCTCGCCCCCTTCCGACGTGAGCGTGGTTCTTGGTTCTTGCCTGGCAGCCAAGTGGGGTCAGCTAAGAACCGGTGTTCGGTGTTTAGAGCCGGCTCCGCTGTGGCTGAAACAGGAAGAACCAGAGCTAAATCAGGCTGAGTGTGAAACAAGAGCTATTGAGTCAGTGTTGCGGTGCTGTTGCTTTGGTCTGGATCTGTGAGCTAACACGCCCCGTTCATTTGCATATAAGAAATGGAAATGTGTCATTATGAAATACAAGTCCCCTGAAATAAATAAATGTGTCATTATGAAATACAAGTCTCTTGAAATAAATGAATGTGTCATGATGAAATAAAAGTCTCTTGAAATAAATAAATGTGTCATTATGAAATAACAGTCTCTTGAAATAAATAAATGTCTCATTATGAAATAAAAGTCTCTTGAAATAAAATAAATGTGTCATTATGAAATAAAAGTCCCATGAAATAAATAAATGTGTATTTAAATGTACATGTATACATATTATTGCCTCATTTATTTATTTCAGAATGTATTTTAGGCATATTTATAATATATGTATTTATTTAATTTGGCTTAAATGGCATTCCATAGAAACAGGAATCATAATCATTGTGTTTTGTTAATATTACCTTGACTTTCTCATTTCATTTGGGTCCATGACCCCACAGCTGTATATGAATAAGAATAATAATATAATACAGACTACATTTGTTTTAGTCTTACTTTCTTCTGATCTCTTATAACCTATGAACATATAAGCATGAAACCCTTACTTTGTCACAAATTCAGATATGATGGTGCCCAAAAAATACAGAATGTGCCTAAAGCATGTTATTCAACCAAATATCATATTTTATGTCATACAGTATGGACTCTCACACATTAATACATATTAATGAATGTACAGACTTTCCTGTAAACCTTGTTTTCAGCCACAGTGGACTTCTGAGACAAAACAAAAAAATCTGAAGCACAATCTCTGTTTTGTTTGGCATTGACATTTTTTCAGGAAAGACAAATCTCATGGAACATGTGACCATTTTATAGTGGTATTCTACCATTAGGACTCTTGCATTTGGGCATGGTGTGTGTGGAATGGGCCACAGAAATAATTGTTTACAAAAGAAGTCTAAAATCAAAATCTAGGTCCTCATATAGGCCTTAAAATGTAAATATTGCACTCCTGTTGCACTTATACAAAGCCTCAGCTTTGATGATTGAATGATGCCAATACTACATACACACTCACAGTCACTGACCTAGAACAATAACACTTTGGTCAAGAAATCAATGAGAAAAACGTGTGAAAATGTCAATTCATCAAATTTAAATGATGGATATGTAGATCACGGTTATTATGAAAGCCCATTATATCAAAGGCAGCTGCAGTTTATCCACCCTTGTTTATTTTTCCTGGCCTGTATTTGGGGAGATACATCAACAAGCGTTGTATCCTTTAAATCTGATGTTTTCTGAGTTTAAGGTCACCTATTATGCTATATTTTAACAATATTATAGGGCCATATCTATACAAAACATGTCTCTGAAGTGTTTTACTCAAAATACGAAACAGATCACCCATTGTAGCATGCCTCATACCACTCTATTTCAGCCCTGTTACTAAAGTGCTGATTCTGGGTCTGGCCCTTTAAATCTAACCGAGCTGCTGCTGGCCACGCCCCTTTGGAGCGTCCGCATGCAAGCAGTGAGCTATGTGAAGAGAAGGCTGTCTACCAGCAGAAACTCAGCTAAACACTGCCGTGATTAATTTATATCCGGCTTCAAATCAAATCAAATCAAATCAAATCAAGTTTTATTTATATAGCACATTTTTAAACGATTTTTGGTCGAGCCAAAGTGCTGCACATATAATAATTACCTTGCAGTAAGGACACTTTACAGCAAATACAACAGCACAGTTTGGCTTCTTTACACATTCTCTACAGCTTAAACCTAGGGTATTTCGGATGATTTCTCTGTCTCTCAGGTACTGGCTATTCTTATATAGTGATCCAACTTTATTCCCGAGTCTACACCATTATCCTGGCTTGGGCCCTCTACCTCATCTATTGCTTCAGAGACCCTCTGCCCTGGGCCACCTGCAACAATCCCTGGAACACAGGTCTGTATAGGGGAAGGATGGGTGGACGTACAGCGAGTTAAAAGGTCCTAAGTACTTACTTCTTTAGAAGTGCCAGTCAGCTGTTGTTTTACAGTCTATTTGCACCCAGGTAAGATTTGTCACACAGCAGCTATTCGGATCTTCACAACCATACCCCGACCAACTGTATTTATTTTACGCCTGAAACATCCTAATTAATGATTGACTAATAGGTGCCTATCTACAATCCCAGATTAGGTTAGATTGGTTGGTCTGTAAAGTCCAATATAGCACTGATCTCTGATGTTCCGATTACCTAAACAAGCAATCGCAAACAATGTAAGAACAGATGCATATACAGTGCTGAATATAAGATGTGCATCACCAATGTTATACATTTGCACATGCATTCAAAACCAAATCTAATGTTTGCCACGGGCTAAATAGCATTGTTGACTATGTACACCTGGGTGCAAAAGCATCTACCTTTTCCTTTATTGACAAATAAATAAAGAGCTCTTTTTAGACACGGTCTCCTTTACATAAATGTTATGGTAATCAATCAGATTGATTTCATGTTTTATAAATGATCACCCTGGTCACATGATGGAAATCAATGACATGAAACATTTTTGTATCACTTTCAACACACGAAAAACTTACCAGAGAACAAAAAGGTAGAGGAAATCAACTAACAAATTCTAAAATAACTCATCATATCCAACCATTATGCACAAAACATGAGCGGCACATAATAACATGCATTTAACAAACTATGAAACAATGTGGAAAAAGCAACTTGATCAAAACGTGTTCTACTTTGGAAAACTTTAACTTTTCACCCAGAGCTACCTATTTGCTAACCTTTGAGAAACAGAGAGACAAAAGCTAATTTAGCTTATAAGTTATACCGTGAAATTAAATTTAATGTCAAAAATATTAATATCTTCCAGAGAGAAACACATGGTTAGCAGAGAGCTAGACAATAGAATCACTAAATGCAAATAATTATTTTGAATAAGGTTTGCAAACGTATTGATCTGTTTGCTAACTGACTGATATCTTCTTCACATCAACTGTCCTGGAGACAAAGACTGCAAATGATTCTGATATAACACTGCATAAATGTTTAACATTTGAATGAATTATTATAGCTTATATTTGCGGGTATAGTTGAGTAATTTAAAGGTGACAGAGTTAAGACCGGGTCTGCATGGTCATCTGTGGGTGATGTGTAGAATGCATTTCCTCACACATACTGTACAAGATTTTCAAAGCATATCTTTTTTTAAATATTTGAAATTGTTATACTGTATAATGTGCTGTACCAACCTTCTACCTTGCCTTGTTGGCACATTGCTGTGTTTCATGACTAAAAACAATAACCAAATGAGTGACCATTTTACTAACCTGTGATATAAAGATTTTCACTTTAACCACATTTTGATTTGCTTTCCAACTAACAGACAGATGTGTGGACCTCACCTCCTTAAACTCTACTCAAACACACAGAGGCAACCAGTCAGTAAACTGGACATCTGGAAATCTCACCAAGTCTTCAGTCTCTGAGTTCTGGGAGTGAGTCAATGCTGTCCTGTGAAGCTCATAATAAATTACGTAAAGCAGCAGCAATGGATCATGTTTAAAGTATATTGTGATTTATTGCACTTATCATTGACTGTCTTGTGTCCCTTTGCAGGAGAGGCGTGTTGTCTATGTCTGGGGGAATAGAGGAGTTGGGTGGAGTGCAGTGGGAGGTGCTGCTGTGTCTCCTGGCTGTCTGGGTCGTTTGCTACTTCTGCGTTTGGAAAGGGGTCCGTTCCACAGGGAAGGTTCGTGAATATCTTTGTGAGGGTTCATGGGCCAAAACTATCTACTACAACCTGGTTTGTAGTTAAATGCCATTGAGAACCTTTCTTCTTGGAAAAAACCTTAAAAACCTCAATGCGTGCGCAAGCCCACCGTATATAAGGCGGCCTCGCCTCCTGGCTGTCATCCTACACTTCTCTTCAGCGAGCAGCATAGGACAGACAGGGCCCCGAGTAGAGGGCTCCGCCTGTGCTTATATAACTAGGGTTACAATACGTAACCCACCGTTATAACTCACACAGGCTGCGCCCTCTACTGGACTCTATGGGTACAGTGGGTGGAGCCCTGATGCCTAAACGCCCTATCGTCCAACAACATCGACCCATCACACTGCCCCTGACCGGCTTTTTTTGGTTAACAGCCACTGCACCGCAACCTCCTCTCCTCCGGTTGTGCCCGGGGAGAAGTGGGGGCCGCAGTTTACCTGGCTGGTAGGGCACACTCAGACACGCTTACCTTGTGAATAGTGTGCCTGGAAAACAGGGAGGAGGGCTCTCCCCGCCCGCCCATAGGCAGGCAGGGAGAGCCCACACAACAGCAACGTATGGGGCCACCCATACTGCGCACCCATGCTCCGCGCCGGGTCCCCAAGGAGCACAGGAAAACATAAGTGCATTATGTCCAGGGGGGTGGGGGGTCAGATACCTGCTGACCCAGCCCTGTATGGGGCTTACTGCGCTCCGCGTTTCCCGGGTCCCCAAGGAGCACAGGAAAACATAAGTGCATTATGTCCAGGGGGGTGGGGGGTCAGATACCTGCTGACCCACAGCCGATCACTAAGCAACTTGGGTGCATCGACAGAGCGGTCAGCTCGGACACTCTCTTGGCCGACGTTAAGGCAAGTAGCAACGCTGTCTTCCATGACAATGCTTTCAGGGATGAGAGCTCCAGAGGCTCAAATGGTTCTGTGACCAGAGCCTCGAGCACCAACGGCAGGTCCCATTGCGGGGCGGAGGCGTGCACTACTGGGCGCTGCCTCCTGACCCCCTGTAAAAACGTGACATAAGCAGCTGACTGAAGGCTGACCTGCCGCCAAATCCCTCATGGCAGGACGTAATGTCATAACTGTACGACCCCAATTCTCTGAGCTATCAGCCAGAAAACATCCGGTTTCAAAAATATTACAATAATTACGTCTTACCTTTTTTGATTTATGATTAAAAGTTGTGTTCAACGGAATAAAAACGCCACTCAAGGTTAATCCAATGTCTCTGTGTCACGTAGACATTTTTACTGATAATCCATCATCATATTTATGGCAATATACTGGCTATAAAGTTTTGCAGTCCAGGCTTGTACTTTCAGATATGCTTCATTTGCTTCTCTATTACGTCCGCAATGGTAATGTTCACGTGGATTTGGGAACTGCCCATCGATTCTATTGGATCTAATGGTTAAGAAAAAGGTTTAAATCACCCAAATCGACCAATGGGTTCCAGAGATATGGTCCTGCTTAAAGTATAAAGAATGCCAGCCAGCGTCAGCACATTACGCAGCAGACTCTACGCAGTGTTTACAACGTAAGGAAGCCGTTATTGCAGGACCCAGAGCGCACGGAGCACAGAGCGGACAGCAGATAACAGAGCAGATTACTTTAGCGACACATTCATCGCAAGAAGTGTAGCAAAAGTCAAGGCCGCAGATTCGTCGATTTATACTGTCACAGAGCAGATTTGTGACGTTGTAATGACTGATTTGAGAGGTTGTAATAACCAAGTTGCAGTTGTAATGGAAAATATATTTAAAAAATATATTTTTTTCTGCAAGTGAATATTTCATCACTAAGTTCATTTTTTTTCTACAAGCTACAAAACTTTTTTTTTCTTCTGTGACTTCAAATTTGGTTCACAGATGCGTGGATATTTTTATACAAGTGTAAATGTATGCACACAAGCTCAGATTTTTTTTCTACTATCTACCTTCATATTATTAGTGTGAATGCTGTGCCACAGCATTCGACTATAGTACTTCAATTTCTTTATTCTTCCCCTTAATTAGTGCGAATGCTGTGCCACAGCATTCCACTATAGTACTTCAATTTCTTTATTAGTGCGAATGCTGTGCCACAGCATTCCACTATAGTACTTCAATTTCTTTATTCTTCCCCTTAAAATTATTATTATTAGTGCGAATGCTGTGCCACAGCATTCCACTATAGTACTTCAATTTCTTTATTCTTTCCGCTTAAAATTATTATTATTATTTCAGCCAATACTTTGGCTCTCCATAACTTCAGCTTACTTTCAGCTACAGAAACCATTCAAATATCAAACTATTCAGCCTGTTCAGGATTCGATGGGAAACCTTCAACTTTTTAAAAATATTTTATACTTTTTGAAATATTCAGCTTTTTAAACTCTTTTTTTTAACATTGAAGTCAATGGGAGATGCCTTAAAATCCTCTTTTCCTACACTTTGCGCCAAATGCTTCTCCTTCCACATAATTTCAGCTAGACACTTCATTCCAACTTTCAAATGATCACAATACCTTTGAGATAATTAACTTTGTTTGGAGCTTGGTAGAGAGGCCTTTTTCAGATTTTAACATTAGTGTGGATGGAGCAGCTCGTTAAGCCTAGAGTGCTTTGATCTCAAAACAGAGTGCAGCAGTTCTTCAAATTCTCCCCCAAAAATGTTTTAAACTTGCCATAATTCCCAAACCCTACAGTCCGCAGACATATTTTTTCATGAAAAACGTAGGAAAACCTCTCCTAGGTTGGAAAATGAAAAAAAATTAAGAAGAAATATTAAACAAAATGCCTCTTGAGGGCATGAAGAGACACAAAGTCCATCTAGCTCCCAATTGATTCCCATGTTAAATCTTTCCGGAACTTTCTTCAGAACAGAGAGAAGTACACTTTAGACAAACTGCTCCCATCTCCACATTTTACACACAAAACCAAAAAAAACAACATATATCAGTTCATTGGGGTTCCCTGATGCTCACGGTCTGGTAATTATTTGATAGGAGCCATAGTTTTTGAACAGGTGGCAAAATTGTCAGATATAATCCTCAATGCATTCTTAATGGGACTCAGTGCTGCAAATCGTCATAAGTCGTCACCATGGTAACCTTTCATCTCTGGGTTTACACACACAGGTGTTTGTAAACATTCATTCACTACTACTTACATTTAATGTCTTTATTTCTCTCTCTCTCTCTTCACTATTTTTCCTACTCTGCAATGCATTTGAGCTGTAACAATTTTGATTCAAATATTTCACTTTTCTGCATTTCTCCGCTAAGTTCAGCAACACACATACTTGGTTTTTGTAGCTACAAGCAGCATCTAATCAGAGCAGACATGCCCACAGACAGACAGAGACACAGGCCCCGGCCCCACGGGAACGAAAACGGGTTGTATCCGCATATTTCTCTTGCGTATAGCCCTTTTTGCCACACGAGGCCGTAACGAAACGATAGAAACGGACCCCGCAAACGACAACGGGTCCAAAGGTGGATAGATCTGGGAACGGAGCGCTCTGGGGGGGTCCAACGGCTCCGTGTGATCGCCTCTATACGATCATTTTGTGATAATGATGACGCAATAGCCCTGCCTCCCCCCACCTCTGCTGCTCACCCCCGCAAAAGTACACTGCACACTGAATTCAGATTATTTATCTTTATCTCGATATGGACATAAACGCGAGTGAAGTCTAATCTGACAGGACGGAGACACGCAGCTCCTCCCGCTGTGATGCAGCGGGAGCAAAACACACACTTCAAGTCAGATCATCACCCTTAGCTATTTTAATTACCTCTCAAACTAAACTAGTTATAAATATGTTTATTTTTACTGTCGAGTCATCATTACTGGATCAGCTGCTGCATGAGACAGACACTGACACTGTCAGAATAGAGGAAAAAGAGAGGCTCCGTATATTTTATTATATATCATTATATAGAGTCGTTATTCATTTGTTTTAAAGCTCAATAAATAACAAAGAAGACCTTTGACCGGCACTTTTATAATTTTTCCGGAAGATTTAAACTTTAACACACGTTGACCGGCGAAAAACTCTGCCCGGTTCCCTCGGCCCCCACGCGGAGAATAAACAGAAGTGCAGCCATGACAACCATTCTTCTTCGCTGCTTTTGTGGAGGAAGTTGCTGCTTTTGTGGAGGAAGTTACAGCCACGTACAGGCTCGGCATATGTACTGCAGCTTTTCCAGCGGTTGGATCTAAATGGAGCTGTCTCGTGTGGGCAGACACTATCCGGTGTATATTGCGTGTGGACGGAAGCTTTTTGGCGATTGCGTTTGCGTTAATCCTATGCGTTTGCCGTATGCGTTCCCGTGGGGCCGGGGCCACAGACAGACAGACAGACGTAAACAGGTATTTTGATAATGTCGTCACCATGGTAACCTTTGATCTCTGGGCTTACACACACAGGTGTTTGTAAACATTCCTTCACTACTACTTACATGTAATATCTTTATTTAACTCCTTCAGCCTAATTCCAGCTGCAGGAACCATTCAAATATCAAACTTTTCAGCACATGATGGGAAACTTTCAACTTTTTCAAAATATGTTATACTTTTTAAAATATTCAGCTTTTTAAAGTCTTTTTTTTAACATGGAAGTCATTGCAATGCATTTGAGCTGTAACAATTTGATTCAAATCATTTATCTTTTCTGCATTTCTCTGCTAAGTTCAGCAACACACTGACTTGGTCTCTGTAGCTAAAAGCAGCTACCATTCAGCTAATAACATATTCAGCTTTTTCTGCATTTTCAGCTAAATTCAGCCACAAATGTTCACAGTTTACAGCATTCGCACGCATTTTCTGCAGGAAATGCATTTTCTAGTTAGTGCGAAAGCTGTGCCACAGCATTCCACTATAGTACTTCAATTTCTTTATTAGTGCGAATGCTGTGCCACAGCATTCCACTATAGTACTTCAATTTCTTTATTCTTCCCCTTATTATTTCACCAATATTTTGGCTCTCCATAACTTCAGCTTACTTTCAGCTACAGAAACCATTCAAATATCAAACTATTCAGCCTGTTCAGGAATCGATGGGAAACCTTCAACTTTTAAAAAATATTTTATACTTTTTGAAATATTCAGCTTTTTAAACTCTTTTTTTTAACATTGAAGTCAATGGGAGATGCCTTCAAATCCTCTTTTCCTACACTTTGCGCCAAATGCTTCTCCTTCCATATAATTTCAGCTAGACACTTCATTCCAACTTTCAAATCATCACAACACCTTCAGCTATTCAAACTTGACTTTTATTTTTGATATCTTTTACACTTTTGAGATAATTAACTTTGTTTGGAGCTTGGTAAAGAGGCTTTCTTCAGATTTTAACATTAGTGTGGATGGAGCAGCTCGTTAAGTCTAGAGTGCTTTGATCTCAAAACAGAGTGGAGCAGTTCTTCAAATTCTCCCCCAAAAATGTTTTAAACTTGCCATAATTCCCAAACCCTACACTCCTCAGACATATTTTTTCATGAAAAACGTAGGAAAACCTCTCCTAGGTTGGAAAATTAAAAAAAATTAAGAAGAAATATTAAACAAAATGCCTCTTGCGGGCATGAAGAGACAAAAAGTCCAGCTAGCTCCCAATTGATTCCCATGTTAAATCTTTCCAGAACTTTCTTCAGAACAGAGAGAAGTACACTTTAGACAAACTGCTCCCATCTCCACATTTTACACACAAAACCAAAAAAACAACATATCAGTTCATTGGGGTTCCCTGATGCTCACGGTCTGGTAATTTTTTGATAGGAACCATGGTTTTTGAACTGGTGGCAAAATTGTCAGATACAAACCTCAATGCATTCTTAATGTGACTCAGTGCTGCAGTTGGTAAATTGTCATAAGTCGTCAACATGGTAACCTTTCATCTCTGGGTTTACACACACAGGTGTTTGTAAACATCCTCTCTCTCTCTCTCTCTCTCTCTCTCTCTCTCTCTCTCTCTCTCTCTCTCTCTCTCTCTCTCTCTCTCTCTCTCTCTCTCTCTCTCTCTCTCAGGGTGTTTCTCAATCGCGAGTACGCTTGCTTGGTAGCACATGTCTGCCGAGCATCTTGCTTCAGAAGGGAGTCAAGAATACTTCCTGACATTCGGAAAACAAAGAGTGGAACAGGCTAGCAAGTGTGCAGGTGTGCGTCATATGAGAGGCCCCGCCTTACATCTTCCGCCACAGATTTGGGGAAATTGGTCCGTGCGCAAAGCATTGTGGGGATTTTAAGACCGCGAAGTCTACTCATGTGCAGACTCGATATTTCTCCAAACGGAGTACGCCGGACTCGGTAGATTTCCAAGTATACTGGAGATTGGAACAGTACTTCGGCGGCACTCGATGACGTAGTATGCTTGAAATAGTGGCTCTGCAGCAGCTTTACTCGCGATTGAGAAACACCCTCACACTCACACTCACACTCTCTCTCTCTCACAGACAGACAGACACACTCTCTCTCTCTCACACACAAACACACTCTCCCCTCTCTCACAGACACATCGAGAGAAGAGAGGGCGATCAAGAGAAGTGAGAGAGGGTGATAGAAGAGTGATAGGGTGATCAAGAGAAGAGAAAGGGCGATCAAGAGGAGAGAGAGAGGGCAATCAAGAGAAGAGAGAGAGAGGGCGATCAAGAGGAGAGAGAGAGGGCGATCAAGAGAAGAGGGCGATCAAGAGGAGAGAGAGAGGGCGATCAAGAGGAGAGAGAGTGGGCGATCAAGAGGAGAGAGAGGGGCGATCAAGAGGAGAGAGAGAGAGGGCGATCAAGAGGAGAGAGAGAGGGCGATCAAGAGGAGAGAGAGTGGGCAATCAGAGGAGAGAGAGAGGGCGATCAAGAGGAGAGGGAGAGGGCGATCAAGAGGAGAGAGAGAGGGCGATCAAGAGGAGAGAGAGAGGGCGTCAAGAGGAGAGAGAGGGCGATCAAGAGAAGAGAGAGAGGGCGATCAAGAGAAGAGAGAGGGCGATCAAGAGGAGAGAGAGAGAGGGCGATCAAGAGGAGAAAGAGAGGCGATCAAGAGGGCGATCAAGAGGGAGAGAGTGGGCGATCAAGAGGAGAGAGAGTGGGCGATCAAGAGGAGAGAGAGAGGGCGATCAAGAGGAGAGAGAGAGAGCGATAAAAGATTGAGAGGGTGATCAAGAGAAGAGAGAGAGTAATGTAACATCCTAATGTAATGTATTACTCCTATGAAAATGTTCAAAAAGTGCTCAAACTTCACATGTGTGCTAACAGTCCAGCCGTGAAGACATCTACGGGACAGTTTTGAGATTTCTTCAAATGCCGTTGCCATGGCAACACAATGCTCACCATGAAACACGGTTTTCTCATAACTTCAGTGAAAATGATCGAAATGGCCCAAAACTTCACAGGTTTGGTAACGATGCAGCCATCAACGCATCTAAGCGTATTATGGGGTGTCATCAAATGCCGTTGCCATGGCGACAGATAATTCACCATCAAGTTAGTTCAAAAGTTTGCAGTTCAAATATTCTGTTGCTTTCCCAAGCCTTTTTACTTTCTTTTCTCATCTTAATACAAATTCATTCACTACTACTTACATCTGATATTTAACTCCTTCAGCCTATTTTCAGCTGTAGAAACCATTCAACTATTACATTATTCAGCTATTTCATTACATCAAGGCTATACATTTTTTTTTAAACCTTTTCTTTTAAATATTAAGCTTTTTCTGCATTTTTGTAGCTAAAAGCAGCTAACATTCAGCTAATAACATATTCAGCTTTTTCAGCTAAATTCAGCCACAAATGTTCACAGTTTACAGCATTCGCACGCATTTTCTGCAGGAAATGCATTTTCTAGTTCAACATCTGAAATCCTCCTCCTGTAGCCTCGATATTATCCCGACAGGATTTTTCAAAACTGTTTTTCATTGCCTGGCCTCAGATATACTACACATATACCCCTTTCACACCAAGGCTTTTCCCGTTCTAGCTTCGTGCTAGAGCTTTTCTGGTTCAGAACCGGTTCTTCGGTTCAGCTCCTGCTCTGTTCACACCGCTCAGAGCCCGACTGGTGCTGCCGCTGCTGCGTCATGACGTCACAGTTTACGTCGCTTACAGCGTTCTAGTCACTTTGCTCAGCACTACTGCTTGTTACAACTTTTATTTGCCGTACTCGCCTTAACTGTTAGCTCAGGTTAATCTCGCCCCCCTCCGACGTAAGCGTGACGTATGCGGTTCTTGCTTCTAGACGGACAACTTTTTGGTGCTCGAAACGAACCGGATTCCGGAGCTTAGAGGCGGCTCCGCTGCGGTGTGAACAGGAAAAACCGGTGCTTTTCAAGCTCCAGCTCCGAACCGGCCCTGGAACCGCGTTGGTGTGAAAGGGGTAATAGTAAACAAGTCTCTCCAATCGGGTGTATTTCCACAGGCCCTGAAAACTGCAGTAATTAAACCGCTCCTAAAAAAGCATAACCTAGACGCAACCGTAATGAATAAATACAGGCCAATATCAAACTTCCTTTTTAAGCAAATTGATTGAAAAAGTTGTTTTTCAACAGTTGAGTAATTTCATGTTTTTAACTGACGGTTTTGATGTGTTTCAGTCGGGCTTTCGACCAAACCACAGCACTGAGACTTCTCTTGTTAAGGTCTTAAATTACATCCATTTAAACACAGACAGTGGCAGAATATCAGTGTTAGCATTATTAGATCTCAGCACTGCCTTTGATACTGTTGACCACAACATATTGCTAGACCGTCTAGAAAACTGGGTGGGAGTTTCAGCAACAGCTCTAAATTGGTTTAGTTCCTACTTAAAGGACAGAACAAACTTTGTCTCAATAGGCAATTACAAATCAACCCTGACAAATATGTCATGCAGGGTTCCTCAAGGCTCCATCTTAGGACCTTTGCTTTTTAATATCTATATGCTACCACTGGCACAATTATTAAAAACAGCGATCTAAGCTATCACATCTATGCAGACGACACCCAGATTTATTTTTAAATTACATTGGGAGACTACTCTCCGATTAGAACACTGAGCAAGTGCATTGAGCACATCACTGACTGGATGACTCAGAACTTTCTCCAATTCAACAAACAAAAAACTGAGATCACTGTTTTTGGAGCAAAGAAGGACCGATTAAAAGTAATCGCAGAGCTTCAGTCGGCAGAATATAAAGTAACTCACAAAGCAAGAAATCTAGGTGTAGTGATGGACTCAGACCTGAATTTTAACAGTCACATTACAACAGTCATTAGGTCTGCATACTATCACCTGAAGAACATATCTAGGATTAAAAAACTAATGTTGCAACAGGATTTAGAAAAACTTGTCCATGCTTTTATTTTCAGTAGACTCGACTACTGTAATAGTGTATTCACAGGGCTGACAAAAAAATCTATCAGAAAGCTGCAGCTGATTCAGAACGCTGCTGCTCGAGTCCTCACAAACACTAAAAGAGTGGATCACATCAGTCCGGTTCTGAAGTCTTTACACTGGCTTCCAGTCGACCAAATAATTGATTTTAAAATACTATTGCTAGTTTTTAAATCACTAAATGGCTTAGGACCGAGGTATATAAACGATCTCCTGCATAACTATGAACCATCCAGGAGTCTCAGGTCCTCTGGTCGGATCTGCTCTCTGTTCCAAGAATAAGAACTAAACATGGAAAAGCAGCGTTTAGCTACTATGCCCCGACAATCTGGAACAAACTTCCCGAATCGTGCACGTCCGCTGAAACACTTCCTATTTTCAAACCAGACTAAAAACATATCTATTTGCCACTGCTTTTAATTGAGCTGTTCATACTCACACTACAGTATGCCTTTTATTCATGTATTCTGTACCTGTGTGTTTATTTATTTATTTCATTATCTTTGCTTTTTTATGCCTGTTTTTAAATGCCATTTAATAATGTGTTTATGCTGTATTTATTCTTAAATGTCTTTTGTTTTTATTTTGTAAAGCACTTTGAATTGTCGCGTGCTGAAAGGTGCTATATAAATAAAATTGCCTTGCCTTGCCTTAAACTAGAGTTGAGACCAGGAGGCGGAGTCACAGTCTTACACGCTTCTCTGCGCTCTCTCCAATAAAATACCCAATATTAACGGTGTGTGTGTCTGCCCAAGGACAATTTAAAGTAAAACCTAATAGAGGTGTCATACATAGTAACCTAATAAAAGTAAATGTAACAACTACTGCAGTGCAACAAAACAGGAAGATTAAATGTGGACTCTTAAACATAAGATCTCTAGCATCTAAAGCAATATTGGTAAATGATTTAATATCAGATTATAATATTGATATATGCTGTCTCACTGAAACTTGGTTGAGACATTAAGAATATGTCAGCATAAATGAAGTCACTCCACCCAGCCATATCAATACTCATATTGCTCGAGGCACAGGCCGAGGAGGAGGTGGAGTTGCAGCAATCTTTGACTCAAGTTTACTTATCAATACTAAACCAAAATTTAATTATACCTCCTTTGAAAGCCTTGTTTTTAGTCTTATGCATCCGACCTGGAAAACTTTGCAGCCAATCTTATTTGTTACAGTGTACCGTGCACCAGGTCCTTATTCAGAATTGTTATCAGAATTCTCGTTTTTATCAACTTTGGTACTTAAAACAGATAAAGTAATTATCGTAGGTGACTTTAATATCAAATCAAGTTTTTCCATGAATTAACACTTCTTTATTAAATATTATGAATATGTCTTTATTATCAGGCTATGTTCCACAATCATTTAAAGTAGCAGTGATAAAACCTCTATTTCTAATCTTCCGTTCCTCTCAAAAGTTCTTGAAAAAGCATTCGCAAAACAGTTGTGTGATTACTTAAAGTGGACCTATCATGCTATATTTAAATGATATATTGTAGAGCCATACTACAGTATATAAGGTATATTTATACGTTTCTGTTTTCAAAATACCAAACAGATCATGCATTTTAGCCATGCCTCATTTCGCTCTATTTGCTGTTCTCCAGCCCTGTTTTTGCAGGGGGCTGATTCTGTTAGCTGCAGCTGACCAGGCCCCCCTGCAGGAGAGGGGAGCGTGCTCTGATCAAGTCAGAAGAGGGGAGAAAAATAGATCTCCGTCCTCCGTGTTTTATTATAGCCTATTATTATATAGAGTCGTTATTCATTTGTTTTAAAGCTCAATAAATAACAAAGAAGACCTTTGACCGGCACTTTTCTAATTTTGTCCGGAAGATTTAAACTTTAACGGACATCTTGACCGGCGAAAGAAAACCTAACTGAAACTCTGCCGCACGGTCCCCTCGTTCCTTGGAAGAGGCGGAGAGGTGGGTGTTTGTCATCTGCTGGTGGACTAACCAGAGAGAATTACAGTGCTTGCCTCGACGGGGAGGGATTGCATTGAATTAAAGCAGCGGGAGCAAACGCTTGCCTCGGGGAGGGAGAAAAAAAGCCACAGCGGAGAATAAACAGAAGGGTAACCATGGTAACCATGCGCGGGAAGTCTTCTTCGCTGCTTTTGTGGCAGACTACAGCGCCTACAGCGCTTCGAGCGGCAATGGCCGGCCGTGGCCCAACCCCACATTCCCCTGATAGGTGGAGAGTTGGCCCAATAGCCGTAGCGCCACCGTCCTGACGTCAGGACAGTGTTCAAATCTGGATCAGTTTTTATCAGATCCGTATACGGCCCGCGAGATCATTTGGTACGGCCCTCGAGGTAATTTATAAACACACTCAAAAAAGAAAAAAAATTAAGAAATCTAGACCGCAAAAAATTAAACAAGCGAGTGCCTGTTTTTCCTGTGTTAGGTCAGGGTCCTTGAACACAACACGAGCCTAACGTGTCATCACGTGGTCTATGTCCCGTCTGACAGGGGTGCAGTTCTGCAGGAGAGCACCAGAACGCCGCTCCGGGCCGGGACTTCACAAATTGCAGTACCCATAAGGAGCCGTACACATGCCGCAGTTTTTGCGTGGCTGTGTCTTTAGTTGTAAGCCCAGTGGCGATCTGTTCATCTGTCATACTGATCATACAGTCAATAACTTTGTTGTTATTAGCATCTGGTTTGCTAGCTATGCTAACGAATATAAGAAGCTTTTTCTCCAACCAGTGAGGTAAAAGCACATCTTTATATGATCATTATAGTTATAAAAAAATAAGAGAATAAAGTAAACAGGTATAAAATACTATATGACAGTAAAAAAAGTTATTATTAATAAACAAGAATACAGTTTAAAAGGGGAGTGATTTGTAAAATATCCATAAAGAAAATCTGCTTACAGTTCTGTTTCATATGGGTGTTGAGAGATGTATCCATAGATCTCCTAATGTTGCTCTCAAAGTGCACCAGATTGATGCTTTTAACTTCAACATTTAAAAGAAAATCTTCCCGGGGTGAGTCCAGCGGGCTGCTTGTGTTTCTGTTCCTCACAGGACATCATATGACCAGCAGATCCTGTGTGAACGCTCTACGTTAGTCAGTGGACGTCCGACAACATGCACACTAACTTATATTGCAGCTATAGGCTATACTTTGATTTAAATTGCGTGAATAAACTAGCTAGAGAGCTAAAGTTAATTACATTCATCCAATGTCAGAAGAATTATCTTTTAACAAATGTTTTAATGGTTTTCTTTCATTTCAATTTGAGTAAAACATTGAAGATATAACATTGTATTGTTTTATTTTTACACTGACTCAGATATAATGAAAAGACTACGTCAGTTGAAGCTCAGCTTTGGTAAGGAAGAGACAGGACAGGCAGAGAGAAAGAGAGAGAGAGAAAGTGATGGAAGTCAGGGAGGAACTGCAGGTACAGTCACACAAATAACTTGTGGCTTAATAACCCCATCTATCTATCTATCTATCTATAACAATAGTCTTAATTTACAATATAGACAATAGGCATCATTTTAAAACAACATACATCTATTGCAGTTATGATGTCATAATAACATACAATTGTATAAAACACCATTTGCTTACATCTTTGTTCTCTTTTGAGAATCAAACAAAACAGATTTAAATAAAAACAAAATGTAAACAAACAAGTGAAATGAACTAAATTGCTGAATTGCTTTTAATTCACTGGCAGGAGCGACAAGTGAGAAGGAGCAAAAAGTGAACAACGAGGTAGAGATTGAACAAAGAGAAAGAGTAGAGGACAGAGAAAGTAATGAACAGGAAGAAGACAGAGAGACTAAAGAAGATGGAAGAGAGGGTGCAGGTTATGGAAAGGAGAGAGACATGGAAAATGAATGTTGACAATGTTTTGGGATCATTTTAGCCTCTTCTGCATGTCCAGATCATTAATAGTAACAATCAACTGATTCTTATGTATTACACTTTCAATTATGCTGACATTGTCAGCCCACTGACATGGTTTGAAATCGATATATTATCCCATTTGTGACCCCCCACAGGACTTAAAAAGCACCTAACTATGAAAATCCCCAAAATCTCGGGGTACCCCCAAAACCCCCTAACATGTTTGGACCTCAGTATTTAGGAAATCCTGGATACGGCCCTGGACAGCCTATCCGTTTTTAAGAGTACGCTTAAGACCTTCCTTTTTGATAAAGCTTATAGTTGATAAAATAATCTAATAAGAGTGCATTGACGTAGACACGTTGTGCCTCTTCACCTATACATTTTAGCAGTGGCGGCTGGTGGAAATATTTTAG
Organism: Trematomus loennbergii; assembly: GCA_012861695.1. NCBI lineage: Eukaryota > Metazoa > Chordata > Actinopteri > Perciformes > Nototheniidae > Trematomus > Trematomus loennbergii. Next base: position 68,428 of record JAAOOA010001660.1, read on the forward strand.
GTGGGGCTGTGGAAATGGTGAACAAACAATACTAGGGGGGTCAAAAAAATTGAGAAAAGACCCCTTAAATTATGACTTCTGGTGATGTTAGAGGGGGGGGGGGGGGGGAAGGACAAATTGAGGCTTAAAAATATGAGAAGACTGACCAATACCTCCATAATCTTCAGTGTGGTTAGCTATGAATCTTCCAAAACTTCCAAACACCTTGTCCTGGACATAGTTTCTACAGCATAAACTGTGCAACAGTACAGTAGGCCCACACAAACTGCAGAACACCGGGGCTTTGGGAACACTCAAAATTACTTAAAATGATTTAATTATTCATTAATTCATAGAATATATAATTCTAGAAATATAAGTATCATCACTAGCAATCAGAACTCGCGACAGGGGAAGCAAATACAGACATCACACGACGTAGCTTTAGGTAGCAAAACACGGAGATATGCTCACCTGTTGCTGTTATTCTGATCAAAACGAGAAAAACGCGGCTGAAGGTTAATCCATAGGTTAATCTAATGTGTCTGTCACTTTGAAAAAATTATTGATTATCCATAATTCCATTTTTATGTCAAAAACTGAGTTTTCATTAGCTGCTAATGATAGCTTCCAGAGTGTATGACAGCTTCCTGTTTTGTCTCCTTGGATACAGTCCAAACAACTCACAGACTGCACCGGGCGCTGACGTAGGCGCCCTGTGACCATCAGATTTGACGACGCTGATTGGCTGAAATTATGTTTCCGCGGCATAGTTTAAAGATAGCAAGAGTTGGCTTCTGCTGCACTTGCTGCACTCTCGTCTGGGCGCTGTGCATAGCGCCCAGACGAGAGAGGGTAATGATACACGGGCAAGGCCAGGCAGGAAACATGTGACTTATCAGTAACTTTAGACATCGTAACACAATTTTAAACGAGATTTTATTGTAGATTATACATTTTACTGATACCAATTATATAATATTTACCTTGTTTATTAAAAATAAAAAATAAAAATATATTTTTTTATTTATTTTATTTTTATGTGGGAAGAGGGGGGGCGGCGCCCCTAGCGCCCCTATGGCGCATCTGCACATACAGATGGAGCAGCTTATTTCAGACTCCAACTTACATACATTTCCCGCCTAAGGATATATTCCCACAGTGCAGCATAATGTACAGTATCACACTGTATACAAATTCAAATTAAATGACTGTGGGTAATACAGCAATTTACTGCCTAGATTACAGATTTTGTTTACAGTGTATGTTGCATGTTTTAAATGTATTGTATTTACTTGTTTAAAATGAAATGTGTTTTAGATTGACTTTTAAAATCTGCCAGGGAATAACTACAGATGAAAAATAGCCTCAGTCTTCCAAAAAGTTTGTGACAAGATGTGAATCAACAGGTATTCACTCAGAGGGGGGTAGGTACTAAATGCCACCCATTTACATGTAGGCAAACAAAGTCAAAAATCAACATACAGTAGGGGGGTGGGGGATGGTGAACGGTATGGTCAATGTTTGTAAACACAATCCCCAGGATGTGTCCTAATCAAACCAAAATAGAAAATGCAGATATTACACTCATAAAAGAAATGGTAGACATATCAGTAGCCTACTCTTAGTGCCAAGTTGTCTCAGACAATCTGCATTTCCTAATGTGGGACAGTTCTGTGCAAAATGTGGGACACTGAAAAGTCTATGTTAAAAAGCCTCAGTCACCTTAATTCATGTAATAAAAACATCTCAGGTCAGTAACACTGAAAGCTAAATGTGCAATACCATGTTCAGCTATGTTACTATTTATAATGTTATTGTTGTTACAACAGAAGATGTTTTTCTTTATATTGAAGTTAAATGCATCAATCTGGTGCACTTTGAGGTCAAAATTAAGAGATTTATGGATACCGCTGGAAAAAGCTGCAGTACATATGCCGAGCCTGTACGTAGCGCTGTAACTTCCTCCACAAAAGCAGCCTTCTGTTTATTCAACGTGGTGGGGGCCGAGGGAACCGGGCAGAGTTTTTCGCCGGTCAACGTGTGTTAAAGTTTAAATCTTCCTTATTGAGCTTTAAAACTAATGAATAACGACTATATATAATAATAAAATACACGGAGCCTGGCCTCTCTTTGTCCTCCCTCTCTTCTGACAGCGTCAGTGTCTGTCTCATGCAGCAGCTGATCCAGTAATGAGTGACACATTTTGAGTTGTATACACTGTTGGAAAGAGGAGATTCCTAGCTTTCTAATGGTATCAGGATTGTTTTTGTACTCCAAATATTAAGCAAAATATGTCACATTATATAATGACTGTCACCGAGTCATCATTTTGAGAAAAAGGCCTTCAAAGTTTCCTCTTCTCTGGAATCCATCGATCTGATTGATTATTAGCGGAGCAAATGATCAAAATAGTCCGGAGGGAAAATATTTCCGTTTGGATTACTGGTCTGGGGGAAGCTCGCGTGTGTGTGTGTGTGTTTGTGTATTTTTGCGTAAGTGTATATTGTGTTTGTTTCCCGGGGAAAACACTCACGAGAAACACCGGCTGTTGTTATGCCTGCTGTAACGTTAAATTACTCCGTTCTCCGCTTGTAATTATGCCGTTACAAGCTTCATAGTTGTATTTATCATCTAAATTTGCCGAAACAAGTTTAATATTCTGAAAGCCAAGACTTTGTTTATTTGAAATCAGATGAAAACAAACTGTAACGGACCCTGCCGTGTTATCTATGATTACTATATGCCTTACTGTACATTCATAATTTCAGCCGGAGGGAGGGGGGCGGCGCTGCGGAAGAGCAGATTGCGAGTGAGAGGTGCCTGTCATCTTCCCTTTACAAGCTTCACAAATGTATTTATCGTGTGATTTTGGAAATAAAAGTTTCATATTCTGAAAGCCAAGACTTTGTTTATTTAAAATCAAACAAAACACCCGAACCCCGAAAAAATAGTTTTTTACGCAAATCCACGTTTATTTTGAAATGAGCCGTTGCGACTTCCGACTGATTTCGATAGAGCGGGTCACATATATTATATAGTGTATTGTATTATTAAGTAATATCATACATTAACCCCATTATAGCAGATGCCACATTGAATGGATGAACACATGTATGCATCAATAATTACAACAGAGTATTTCTAAATACAAGCTGTAAAAATACATAATGATTAATTTCAGATGATAATACTTTTCAGTGTCTGTCTCATGCAGCAGCTGGACCTGTAATTTACAGGAAAGGAGTGCGCGCTACTAAAGAGCATAGACTGTATATATAAAGAGACGCGCTACCATGGAAACCAAACAATGGTGTAGCTGTATTGAAGTCCGAGTGGAAACAGTAGCATTTGGAGCGTTATGTTTGAATGAAACAGCCAGGTCGTGACTCACACAAAAAAAGTGTTACTTCACTAACTGTAAGCTTGTCACTCAGAGTAACCTACAGTTAACTTAACTCCTGGAGAAGAAAGATCAGGGGGGGGGGAGAGAGCTGTGGTTGATGGGCATTAGGTGTGTAAACACACAGCATTCAGACTGTTTAAAAAACTGTAACAACGGACTATTTTTCTTAGCGGATGCATGTCAATTTAAATCAATACATACAACTATTTTTTAAATCAATAAAAATTTTCTAAATCCATAAAAGCATTTCAATTAATATTGGGAGTCATGTCGTTACTTTGTTGAGAATGTGGCCATAATAAGCGGGATAATTTGCAGCGACTTGGTCATTGTGGGGAAAAATAACACGCGTCGGGATCCTGATCTGCCTGACAAGGCTCCATTAAAATATAAATATTTTAGTGAATTACTGAGTTTAGGCACGTTAATAACGTTTTAATGAAGTTGAATACAGAATATTCATATTTGTCAGTGATTTCATGTCAATTCGGCGAACATAAACATAAATGATCGTGGTGAAGATGATGATTAAATTAGGATTAAAAATCAAGAGCCGGCTGCATTTCCTCTCGTTCGTTTTTTTCGACTAAACAACATTATTTTGTTAAATAACACACATGCTGATGTTTTGTAAATGATTACATGTCTTATTTAGCACAGACTATGATCCTATCCGTGACATATGGATCTTAACAAAGATCCGCTATACAGTAGTACCAGACATACTGTCATCCAGCTTACTGTATCGAAGTTGATTTCACATGAGCTCCAGTGTGGAACCCCACTGCACCCCCTGGTGGATCAATGATCCATTGCAGCTGGCTTCACAATAATGACATTATTTATCACGGGGGCGGTCTCATGTCAGACTGGGGGCAGGCTCTTCATCACTGGCCTTTCACGGGCCGTTCACAGGCCGTGCACGGCCGTTCACAGGCCGTGCACGGGCCGACCACGACCCTCGCGTTTCAAACTGTCCTAAATAAGCTGCTACATCTGTAAAACTTTAGTTTTGCTGCTATAGGCTTAGACTGTCGGGGGATACCTTACTTCTTCCTTCTGTCTGTCTGTACCTGTGTACTCTCATGTTCCGAATAACCCAGCTTCCCCAAATTTCTTTTTGGTGTCTATCTACGCCGGGATCCTGAGTCGTGGTTGATCCTGTTGCTGCGGTCCTGTGTCCTGGACCCTGAATCATGTGTCCTGGATCCTGAATCATGTGTCCTGGATCCTCTATCCTGAGTTCTGGATTTGAGTCCTGGACTTCGAGTTGTGGCTGAACCTATCACTGTGGTCCTGCCTGACTCTCATCATACTACTTTCCTGATGGCTCCCACAGGATTGTTGACATCCTCGTGGATTCATCTTCTTATTATAGACACATGCATTTCCAAACATTTGGTCTACCTATGCTGTAAAATGTATTATCTCTTCGATTTACACACGGCATCTATTGCACGTCTGTCCGTCCTGGGAGAGGGATCCCTCCTCTGTTGCTCTCCCTGAGGTTTCTCCCATTTTACCTTTAAACTGTGGGGTTTTTCTCTGGAGGTTTTTCCTTGTACGATGTGAGGGTCTAAGGACAGAGGGTGCCATATTGTCATACTGATATTCTGTACAAACTGTGAAGTCCACTGAGACAAATGTAACATTTGTGATATTGGGCTATATAAATAAACATTGATTGATTGATTTATTAATTGATTGATGACTACTTCCATTCTTGCAAGGATAATAAATACATGTATCCTGATTATTGAAGCTCAAGCCGGTGACGAGTGATATTTTCCTAACAATGCCATCTGTAGTTTTGCAAAGAAAACGTACACATTCCAAGTTTGATTGGGATTAAAGACATTGTCCACTCTCCTCTAAAATATTAGACATGAACTCCAATGACATGAATTTTTTCTATCTGTTTTTGTGCCCTTGGATTTATATAAATGTATTTTTACCCGTTACAACCTTTCTGCAGGTGCAGGATGTGCATCTCCTGGCAGCTGTACAATTGATTCCTCTTAATTCAAATGAGCTTCCTACCATTGTTCATGTTGTTGTATTGTTCATGTGCAGTATAACATATTAAGTAGACCTCTACAAACAGGTAACATAATAAACGTAGAGGATTTTTTAAATTCATCTCAGGTGGTGTATTTCACGGCTGTGTTCCCCTATGTGATGCTGGCCATCTTGCTGGTCAGGGGGTTGACGCTGCCGGGGGCCTGGCAGGGTGTGGTCTACTACCTGTATCCAGATCCTTCTCGCCTGGCGGACCTTCAGGTAGACCCTGCACAGTTTCACACCTACCTGAATTGAATACACAAAAGAAGGCTAGATGAAACAAGATCCTCCTGTGACTGATATAACGCTGATGACCTAAATACGTGTTTTTTAAATCTTTCTTCATGAGGTGTGGATGGAGGCTTGTGCCCAGGTCCTCTTCTCCTATGGTGTCGCATCAGGAACCCATATCACATTGAGCAGCTACAACAAAGTCACAAACAACTGTTACAGGTAAGTCATGTGATCAGTAGCTCCATTAATATATTGGGAGCTTTTGTTAATTGGGTTTTTTTTTCTTTGAGTATCTGCCATGTACTGGGTTATATAATAATGTATGACTGCATTCAAACAATACTAAGAAATAGGGGATGAAGTGTAGCTTTGCTTTCATTTATAAATCTCAAAGATGAAAACTAGAACTACCTTAAGATATAGATACATCTAGGGGCAATACGAACATCAAAACTACCTAAGGACGGATTGTCCGCCCAACAACATAAAGTCTATTACTGTCAGTACATTTTCCCACTGAGTTCTGCTCTGCATACTGAGCTTTGTGTTTGTGTATGCAGGGACAGTGTGTGGTTATGTGTGCTCAATAGTTGCACCAGCTTAGTTTCCGGGTTTGCAGTCTTCCATGTCTCGGATTCATGGCCGAAAAACAGGGCATTCCCATCGAAAAGGTCGTCACATCAGGTACGATTTTGCAAAGCTACCATCTCTACCATGTCTCTCAGAATCAAAAGTGCCCTCACAACAATTAAAATGTCTCTTCTGTCCTCGCAGGCCCGGGGCTAGCATTCATCGCTTTTCCTCAGGCTGTTGCCATGATGCCCGTGCCTCAGCTGTGGGCCGCCTGCTTCTTCATTATGCTCATTCTGTTGGGACTGGACACTGTGGTAAGATACACCACAAACGGTTGGTGTCCTTCACATAGGATTAATTTAAAGGGGACCTATCATGCAAAATGCACTTTTGTACGTCTTTTATACATGAATATGTGTCCCCGGTGTTCCAGGGAACTCACCAAGTGTCAGAAAACACAACCCTCTCTATTTTCCTCCATACCCAAATCTCTAAAAAAGGGGCTGCAACGGATCTGATAAAAACTGATCCAGATTTGAACACTGTCCTGACGTCAGGACGGTGGCGCTACGGCTATTGGGCCAACTCTCCACCTATCAAGGGAATGTGGGGTTGGGCCACGGCCGGCCATTGCCGCTCGAAAGCGCTGGAGACGCTGTAGTACATATGCCAGGCCTGTAAGTGGCGCTGTAGTCTGCCACAAAAGCAGCGAAGAAGACTTCCCGCCCATAGTTACCATGGTTACCCTTCTGTTTATTCTCCGCTGTGGCTTTTTTTCTCCCTCCCCGAGGCACGCGTTTGCTCCCACTGCAATGCAATCCCTCCCCGTCGAGGCAAGCACTGTAATTCTCTCCGGTTAGTCCACCAGCAGATGACAAACACCCACCTCTCCGCCTCTTCCAAGGAACGAGGGGACCGTGCGGCAGAGTTTCAGTTTCAGTTTGTTTCGCCGGTCAAGATGTCCGTTAAAGTTGAAATCTTCCGGACAAAATTAGAAAAGTGCTGGTCAAAGGTCTTTCTGTTTATTCTCCGCTGTGGCATTTTTTCTCCCTCCCCGAGGCAAGCGTTTGCTCCCGCAGCAAACGCTTGCGGGGAGGCAAGCACTGTAATTCTCTCCGGTTAGTCCACCAGCAGATGACAAACACCCAATGTTTTATATCCATGTAACGGGAAGAAACTCAGCTAACTGATCTTTTTTTAAAAATCCAAAAAAAACCACAATGCTAACACTCAGCCTCTGAATTAGCCACGAGCGAAAAAATGTAACCTAAAACGGCACTTAAACTCACAATAACTCCCTTATTACTTATCCTAGATGCACAGCCAACCACTCGTTTTTGGTGTCCTGGAGACACTGAATCTAGTGGGGCCCACCTCAACACTCAGTGATAAACATTTGCGACGCTATAAACGAAAGCGTACATCATAACATGTGGAGCTAAGTAGCTAGAAACGCTAACATGGCTTACCTTGGTCAAAACTGGTCTTCAATGGCATTAAAACGATAAAAAAACGATGCTGCAGTTAATCCATAGGTTCATCCAATGTATCTGTGCCCTCTTTGAAATTATTTCTGATAATCCATAAGCAATAAAACTGCTTTTTTGTTTCCAAATGCCAGAGCTAGAAATCCTTCACTCTGCTGCACATTTACATGCGCGCAGCCCCCACCTTTTCTCTTCACAATGTGTGTGTGTGGGAGCCTCCCCCTTCGATTCCATTGGCTCTAACGGTCAGAAAGAGGTGTCAACCATCCAAATCGACCAAGGGGGCCAGAGATATGGGAAAAAAAACATTTTCACCCAAATTACCTCAAAGGTGTGGTGGTTTGGCTAAACCTCTCTAAAAAGGTCAAATGTCACTTGTTTTGCATCAATCTTGATACAGGGTACTTATTATATGTTGTACTTTGGATTCCTAAAGCTTTTAGTCTACTAGCCACGGGTAGTTTTCACTATCTGTAAAAAATAATTTTTGGACGGACACTAAAATTTACAGTTTTTTACTATGTAAAATCTGAATTTTCTTTAAAATAAAAAACATTTATATTGATTCTGACACTTCTACATCCAACTCACAGATGTAACCTTGCTTTGATAAAAGAAATTATTCATATAACCCTTTCAGAAGTTAAGTTGAAGTCATTTGTTTTGGGCATGTCATTTTCGAGCCTGAAACATGAAAAACAGGCTTGGTGCTTAACAGGTTAAAACAAACTCTATATAATAAAACACGGAGGACGGAGATCTATTTTTCTCCCCCTCTTCTGACAGCCCAGCAGCTGATCAGAGCACGTCTCCCTCTCCTGCAGGGGGGCGTGGTCAGCAGAATCAGACCCGTAGACAGCAAACAGCACATAGAGCGAAATGATCTGTTGGTATTTTGAAAACAGAAACGTATAAATATACCTTATATAGGTATGGCCCTACAATATATCATTTAAATATAGCATGATGGGTCCACTTTAAGATATGCTGCAACTGTTTATACTGTATCAGTGAACACACATGTAAAAACATTGGAGAATTTAATATTAATATAATATGATGGCAATGTAGTCGGTCAGTCAGTCGACCACTTTAATATACACTAAAATACCTTTAAAAACGTTGGATGGATTGCCATCAAACTCCACTTTCCAAAAATAATGAGGCGAGGCGAGGCGAGGCAAGGCAAGGCAAGGCAATTCAAAGTGCTTTACAAAAATGAAAGACATTAAGAGCATCAAGAAACATATTATAAAATATAAAATGACATTTAAAAACACTAATTTAAAAGCAAAGATAAAAAGCAAAGATAATAAAAGTTACAGTGCAGTTTAAGATATGAATATATCAATTAAAAGCAGCGGCAAAAAGAAAAGTCTTTAGCCTGGATTTAAAAGTAGTAAGAGTTGCAGCGGATCTGCAGGTTTCTGGTAGTTTGTTCCAGATTTTTGGAGCATAATAACTGAACGCTGCTTTACCATGTTTAGTTCTGACTCTGGGGACAGAAAGCTGACCAGTCTCAGAGGACCTGAGAGTTCTGGATGGTTCATAATTTAGCAGGAGGTCAGAAATGTATTTTGGGCCTAAACCATTCAATGCTTTATAAACCAGCAGCAGTATTTTTGAAATAAATTCTTTGACACACAGGAAGCCAGTGTAAAGACTTCAGAACAGGAGTGATGTGATCCACTTTCTTAGTGTTAGTGAGGACTCGAGCAGCAGCGTTCTGAATCAGCTGCAGCTTTCTAATGGATTTTTTAGTGAGACCTGTGAAGACACCATTACAGTAGTCGAGTCTGCTGAAGATAAAAGCATGGACACGTTTTTCCAAATCCTGCTGTGACATTAGTCTTTTAATCCTAGATATGTTCTTCAGGTGATAGTAGGCTGATTTAGTAACTGTTTTAATGTGACTGTTGAAACTCAGGTCAGAGTCCATGACTACACCTAGATCTCTGGCTTATCTGTTGTTTTGAACATTGCAGACTGAAGCTCAGCGCTAACTTTTATACGTTCTGCCTTGGCTCCAAAAACCATTACCTCAGTTTTATCTTTGTTTAATTGGAGAAAGTTCATCCAGTCATTGATTTGTTCAATGCACTTACTCAGTGTCTGAATTGGAGCAGTCTCCTGGTGAAATGGTTGTGTAAATGTGGGTGTCATCCGCATAGCTATGGTAACTTATGTTGTACTTTTTCATTATCTGAGCCAGTGGTAGCATGTAGATGTTAAAGAGAAGAGGCCCCAAGATGGAGCCTTGAGGAACCCCACATGTCATATTTGTCAACTCAGATGTGTATTTACCTATAGAAACAAAGCTGTTTCTGTCCTTTAAGTAGGATTCAAACCAATTTAGAACTGTTGCCGAAAGTCCCACCCAGTTTTCCAGTCGGTCTAGTAATATGTTGTGGTCAACAGTGTCAAACGCAGCACTGAGATCTAATAATACTAACACTGAAGTTCTGCCACTGTCTGTGTTTAAGTGGATGTCATTGAATACCTTTACAAGAGCAGTCTCAGTGCTGTGGTTTGGACGAAAGCCTGACTGGAACACATCACAACAGTTATTTAAATGCAAGAAATTACTCAACTGTTGAAAAACTTATGTAAAATGATTTGACCTAGAAATGGGAGGTTTGATATGGGCCTGTAATTGTTCATTACTGAAGCATCTCGATTATTATTTTTTAAGAGCGGTTCACAATTGAGCTCTAAAGGTACATTCACACAAAACGCGATGCGATTTTTTTGTGTCACGATTACATGTAAAGTCAATGCAAAGACGCGGATAGACTGCAGTGGCGCGAATGGCGCAATTGGCGCGTCATTGGCGAGAGTTGAAATGTTTCAACTCGAGCAACAAATTTGCGTGATGCTGTCTCGCAAAAAGCCAATCAGCGTTCAGAATCTCTGACTCTCGTCACTGACGTTGAATCAGAAAACAGCAGCCTTTGGCTCTGGGTGACAGCACACAGAGCTCACAGCTCCTCATATCTGTTCAGAAACTGGAGAGAAGTTATTAATGTACAAATCACAGAATGTCTGTGGCATGGTGAATACAGTCGCTGCTTTATTCATTTCTGTATGCCCCGCCTCCTCACCCGGGCGTCTTGTTGGAGTGACGCGACTAGACACAACTGACAGCCTTGGTCAAACTTCTGCGAGTAAAGCGATGCGTCCGATGTGAACGCACATCAGGCTTGTCGTTTAAAAGTAGTCTTAGTGTTCATCCAAAATCATCCAACCACAATTGTCTAACTAATTAAGTTTTCTCAAGGAAGGTTGCTTCAGAGGGAAGCTTATTCTCATGTGGGCCACTCCTGCAGCTCTCCGTTGAGATTAGTCTCACTGATACCCCTTTCCCACCGAACCGGTTCCAGGGCCAGTTTGGAGCTAGTGCCTGATTGCATATCAATTCTTACCGTTTCCACAGCAGCCGGCCCTGGAAAATAGTTCTTATTTGAACCCAAAAACTGAGGATCAAGAACCAATTACAGAATACATCAAGTTTATGTCGGCGGCGGGCGGGTCAAATAGAAAAACAACAAAAAGTCACACGTTTTATTCAGCAGCATACACTACGACAAAATCATGAATGCAAACTTCAACAGCAGTGGACAGCGGAGGACACGAGCTAGCTCTCTGGTATTTGGTCCTCGCAAGAGATTCAGAGGAAGTTGGAGGGGAGTACCAGATCGGAAGCCATTTTTCAGCAACTTCACTGGAGCAAATGGTCCATGTGTCCTGTAGTTTTCTTAGCAAAAGCAATAGATCACCAGTTCACTTGACAGGGACCATGTGTAACACATTCTTTGAACCAGACATTGTGCGACATAATTTTCTTCTGGTTTCTGTGGGAGAGTTAGATTTGGAGTGACCACATTTTGCAAGACCCATTATCCCAAAAATACTTCTTGTCTTTGTGTCATTGGTAAGAACATTGAGAGTATGCCATGCATAACACCTAGGCTTCAATGGTGATTGTACCTCCAGCATTCAGATAAGGCCCCATACTTCCTACATCTTTTAGTTGAAATGAAACGAGCCATGTATGGAATGATAGTGAAAACCCAGCTAGGCTCATTACTTTTCTGTCTGCTTGTTTGTGGTTTACAGATTGATTACTATGGTGCCAATGGGATATGTGTGCTATTTGTGTCTTTTGGTCCAGTGTGTGGCTGTTGACTGGCCTTCGGTAAGTGCTATAAGTACCAAGGTTCAGTTATGCTTAGTTAACCACATGCAATTTTAATATCCAGCTATACAGTATATCTAAAACGTTTCATTTGTTAAAAGTACCAAACCTTTTTAGGAACCCTTTCTGTCTCTTAACCATAAAACAATGGTCTTAATTTCACACACCTTATAATTTACATCCAGTGGCAACATGTAGAACCACCCTTAAAGTAGTGTAACTGTAATGTGGAGATGCGAAGGGCAGATAGAGAATTTTTCTGGAATCTCAGCTGGTTCATTGATATAACAGTGTCTTACCCACGCCAATAGTCCAGCACATATCCTTTCATAAACCACATTCTGCTCATTGACACTTGATTTTTCTCTACCTGAAATGTCTTTATATAGGACAGGGGTGGGGAACCTTTTTCCTCTCAAGGGCCATTTCAATTTTTTCAACATCCTCCGAGGGCCGTACAAATTATTGACCTCTGCTTAAAAATACTAAAATCACAGCCCATTCATTTCGCCTTTCTTTGTGCTGTGCAAAGAAAAAGCAACCTCTTAACCTCTTACGCACCGCCCCCCCGGTACCGGGCGGATAAACGCGTAATTTGCAGGAAACAACGTCTAAGGAATCTTAATATTTAATAAACTATGAATGTTTTATATCCATGTAACGGGAATTTTTTTTCAAAACTGGTCTTCAATGGCATTAAAACGATAAAAAAAACGATGCTGCAGTTAATCCATAGGTTAATCCAATGTGTCTGTGTCCTCTTTGAAATGATTTCTGATAATCCATAAGCAATAAAACTGCTTTTCCGTTTCCAGATGTCAGAGCGAGAGATCGCTTCACTCTGATGCAAAGCCCCCACCTTTTTGTGTTAATGTTGGTGTCTATGTGAAAAACCCCTTCGATTCTATTGGCTCTAATGGTCAGGAAGAGATTACAATCACCAAAATCGACCAATGGGTTCCAGAGAAACTGTAAAAACGCCCATTTACACCCAAATCACCCAGAGGTGGGTTTTTTTCTAAACCTGGCTAAAAAGGTCAAATGTCACTTGTTTTGCATCAATCTCGATACAGGGTACTTATTATATGCTGGTATAATATCATCCCAACCAAGTTCCCTTCTGCACAAGTCTTGAAGAATCATCTTGGCTGATAGGACCACAGGTGCCAATATTCCTAATGGGTCAAAGATTGAGCTGACCATGGAAAGGATCCCTCTTCTGGTTATGGGTTTGTCCTTGATCATGATCTTGAACTTAAAGACATCTGACTCAACACACCACTGTACGCCCAATGCTCTTTCCACAGGGAGTGTGTCATTATCCAAGTCCAGATCCTTAACTTCTTTCGCTCTCTCCATCGAAGGTATAGCAGCAAGCACGGTACGTCTGTTGCTAATCCACTTTGTGAGATGAAAACCCCCTTGAGCACAAAGTGCACAAAGGTCATGATAGAGTGCCACTGCCTCCTCCTCTGAGACCACAGATGTTAGACAATCATCAACATAGAAATTGTGCAGGACAGTGTTGATTACTTTGGGGCTGAACTGCTCCCGATGGTCCTCTGCACACTTTCTAAGGGCAAAACTAGCACAACTTGGCGACGATGTAGCTCCAAACAGATGTGCAACCATTCTGTGCTCTTCTAAGTTCTGATGATGATCTCCATTTGGCCACCAGAGAAACCTCAACAGATCTGAATCCTCAGCTGGTACTCGAACCTGATGAAACATGGCTTCAATGTCTGCCATGAGTACAACAGGTTCCTTTCTGAATCTTGTCATGACTCCAACCAGTGTGCTGGTAAGATCTGGTCCCTGTAGGAGCTGCGCATTCAGCGATGTTCCCTGGAATGTAGCTGCACAGTCAAATACGACCCTGATCTTTTTCTTCTTTGGGTGGTATACACCATGGTGTGGTATATACCATACCCTGCCGTCACTGCGTTCCAGATCCACAACTTGCACTTTCTCTGCATAGCCCTTTGAAAGGATGTCATTCATGAAAGCGGTGTAATCAGCATGAAATGAAGCATCTTTATCAAACCTTCTCTTGAGGCTCAGTGTACGTTGTTCTGCTACTCTCCTGTTGTTTGGCATACTAACATCCCTTTTCCTTAAAGGTAAGCCAATGCAGTAATGGCCATCCATCAACTTAGCAGACTTTGTGACGTACTCCATAAAGTGACAGTCCTCTCTTGACGGTCCCATCTGCTCATCCTGACTGCATTCAGGGAAATCAGCCTTTAGCTGCTGCTTCCACAGATCTTCAAGGTTTGCAACAGATATCCTATTGACAGTGACATCTGGCTGTCCACAAGTCATTTCACTACTCCTGTCTCCTCTGAGAGGTCCATTGACAGTCCAACCCAGCATAGTTTTGACTGCATATGGGCCCCCGTCTACACTCCGAATAACTTCCCATGGCTCCAGTGCCTCAGGAACATTAGTCCCAATCAACAGGTCCACATCTGAATCAATCTCAGTAATCATTACATGTTTCAGGTGAGGCCATCTCTGAAGGTCTTTCTGCCGAGGAATGTTGCCTCGATGAACTGGCATAGTTTTCTGGGTGTAGGTGTCAGGCAGCTCACAATAATGACTGCTGTCTAATCCAGCCACATGCAGGTCAGAAACAATGTGACTTCCAACTATTTTCTCCTGACCCATTGTCCGAAGGAGAATGTCTGTTCTTCTTCCCCTGAGATTCAGTTTGTTCATCAGCCGCTCCGTGCAGAATGATGCTGAGCTCCCAGGATCCAGGAAGGCATATGTTAGGAATGTTTCATGTCCCTTCTTAGACTTTACTTGAATAGGCACTATGGAGAGAGTACAATCTGGCTCACCGGCCCCTGTAAGACCACTGGACTGAACGGAGATAAGAGCACTGCTTATAGCTTTTCCTTTAGCTTGCATTGTGTCAGTTTCTTTCTCTTTCTGATAGATATGAAGTATGCTTGGGTGCTTCAGACTGCATACTTTGCACGAGAGGCGTTTCCTACAGTCTTTACTCATGTGCCCAATACACAAGCATCCAAAACACACACCGTGTTCCCTTAAGAAAGCGATTTTCTCACTATGAGCCTTTCTTTCCAGTTGAAAACACAGATCCAGTATATGTCTACCTCCACAAAACAGGCAAACACTTGTACCTAGTGAGCCTCTCTCCTTCATTCTTATTTCAGGTTCCACTTTCTTTTCCGCTGTCGTAATAGTAGTAGCAAAGCTGCTTCCCCTCATCCTTGAACGAGGTTCAAACTTAGCTTTCCTCACATCTTTGTTGGCTGCTGGTGGAGTATCCTGTATATCTCCAAACAGTGGATCGCTCACAATATCCACCTGTCTTTCAATGAAATTAACAATATCCATGAATGTAGCTCTCCGGCCCTGCCTTTTCTGTAAGTCATAGGCCAGAGTTCTCCATTTGTCCCTATATTTGTAGGGCAACTTTTTTATGATGGCTAGCATATTGCTAGGCATGTTCAACTCACACATGTATTCAAACTCTTCCATGACGTTGCAGCATCCTCTCAGAAAGAGACCGTAAGCTTGCAGAGCTCGCACATCTTCCACTTTTATTGGCTGCCATGAAAGAGCCTTTTCCATGTAGGCCGAAACAATTTTCTGTGCATTACCAAAATGCTCCTGTAGCAAAGCCTTTGCTTTGGCATATCCTCTGTCATGGGCCATATGCTGACAGCTTCTGACAAGCTCCAAAGGCTGCCCCCTGGTGTACTGTTCGAGAAAATACAGGCAGTCTTTAGGGTTGTGAGTCTTCTCCTCAATGCTGTGCTCAAAAGCTCTTATGAATGCTTGATATTGAAACGGAGAGCCATCAAAAATCTGAATTCTTTTAGGCAGAAAAAGAAAGAGGACTGTGCTGAAACAACATGGAGTTATTTCATTTGTCTTTCCAAGACATAATTAAAGGATTCTGAGCACTGCTGCTTGGTGCCGGTGCTGCTGGGTGATTGCTTTGTTGCTGTAACTGTGGATGTGATTGTGATGAACTTTGATGTATATTGGCCTCTGAGCTTCTTGTGGCTTGATGTTGCAGATGTCCATATTCTGATTCATGTTCTCTGTGCAAAAACTGTACGTCAGACTGACCACCTGTAGGCCTGTTTGTGTCAGGCACAAATGTTTTTGCTCCAGCACTGAGTATGGCTTCCTTTCGTCCCCTTTCCAAATAAGAATGCATGCCATTGGGACTCACAGATGTGTCACTTGCAGCACGAGACCTTCCAGAGCGTCTTAGCACATTCATTTTAGCCCTTGATGCGGCTATTTCCACTTCCATTTCCAGTTGCTCCCTCTTTTTCCTGAGCTCTTCCTTCTTTTTCCTGAGCTTTCCTTCTTTTTCCTGAGCTCTTCCTCCTTTTTCCTGAGCTCTTCCTCTTGCTCTTCCTCTTGTTCATCCAATGCATGTTTGTCTTTTAATAACCTTTGTCGTGCCAAGAGAGCGGCCATGTCAGCCTCAGCTTTGGTGCATGATGATGTAGTTGAAACACTGGACCTGGTTCCAGCAGAGCTCCGCTTGCGAGACCCAATGCTTCCTATGTTTGAAACACTGTCGCTTGGTTTTATTTCATCTTGTGCTTCAGAAGTTTCAACATTTCTCCCAGAGTGTTTTGAAACATGAGACATACTTTGTTGGTGTTCATCAGATATCTCAATTGAGGGAACATGTGCAATGGTGCTGCTCGGTTGTTTCCCAGTTTCAGAAAGCCATTGCTTGACATCGTCGATAAATCCATTATTGTATTTCAGTGTCTTGGCAAACCATACATTTTGTTTTTCCTGTTCGTCTGCAGGAAGAAGAGGAATTACAGACTTGTGTAACAGGGTGGTTTCTTTAACCAGTTGAATTAAATGCTCAAGTTGAGTTTGTATTTGTGAGGCGTTGTCATCCCTTTGCATGAGATCCTTCATTGTCTTAATCACACTTTTCATTTTGTGAACCTTTGATTGACGTTCCTTTTGGAGCTTTTCCATTTTATTTGCCAAAGCCTTGGCAGTGAGTATCGACTCTCTCTTCTGTTCATCCATTTTTGCCACATTGACATCTGAATTTGATCCATTTATTGACATATCCCTTTAATGTTTTAATGAATGAACAACAAATGCTCCAATCCACACAGCCAAACGCTCAGTAAATCACTGCTGCCGACAATAGACAACCTCTAGCGGCACAAACCACCACACGCAAGCAAAAGTCAGTCCCCAATGGACACGCAGCAGTAACTTATTCACACTGTGTTCAAACAAACATTTACACAGCATGAATGAAGAAGTTACATACCGCTCGCTCCTTGCTGTGTGGATTGTGCGTCAGTCTTTATCCTCCCGCGGCAGCACGCTGAAGTTAGTTTCCTTAAACCGCTCTCCAATACAGCGGCGATAACGGCGTTTCAATGTTTCCTTTTAATTCCACAGCGTTCCAGCTCGATCCTAGGAATCCCCGTATATATCCTCGATTTCCGTAGATCCACGCTGTGGTACAAGTCTTTTTGTTGACTTAATATTGCGGCAGTAAACTTTCAAACAAAGTGCCGCGAGGGACTAAACAAGAGAAAAAACACTGTGGACGCGCAAAAACTCAGTCTTTCCAAACAGTATGCGTTTGACCTTTTATTTTCTTAGCAAAAGTTCAATAGTCCATATCCATATGTATCTTATGCGTGCATGTGTGCATGCGTGCGTGCGTGCGTGGGTGCGTGCGGTCAACAAAAATTGTCCTTCTCCAGTTCACTCCCCCTCCATCTATCACAAAGTGTGCAGGTAAAAGCAACCGGATATAACAGCAAACGTCACCACACACATCCTTAGACACGCCCACCACCTAAAGTGACTCAAAAACATGTCCCGTAATAAACACAGAAACTACTACTTCAAATGTGGCTCTACACTCAGGATCCATGTATTTCTGATCCTCTCAAGAATGGAAGTAGTCATCACATACAGAGCATCAACTAGTTCCTGAACAGTGTCCTTCACATGCTGATATCCAAGAGAGGGAGTTACACAGTCACAAGATGGAGGAATAGAAAGCAGTATTCAATGTTTACTTCAGATTAGCTCCACGTCAGAAATGAGCATGCTTGTCATATGTCTATCTCCATAGAGGCTGAATCATCATGTTAATCACATAGCTATCATATGCCTCAAACAGTCCTGATGCTCTTCTAGGTAATCATACATCCTGTCATGTACACAGCTACAGTTGGGATACCTTTGTTATCATGTGTACTCTGATATTGGAAGAGCACATTCAGTATTTTCCCAACACTAAGTCACTGATAATCAGGGTGTTTAATGCAGGTACTGTGGGAGGTCGGACTGCGGCTGCACGTACCAGATGACCGTGACTCTGCTGGATGAGAACCAGGAGGTCATCGAGGAGTTCAAACCTGATCCGGTGACCCATGACCCCGACAGTGACGAATGCTCCTGGAAGCAGGTACACAGGGAGGAGGAGGATCTGTAGTGTATAGCAGAGGTGGGAAGTAGTGGAGTACAAATACTTCGTTACTGTACTTAAGTACATTTATTTGGTATCAGTACTCCACTACTTATTTTTCTGACGACTTTTTACTTTTACTTCTTACATTTCTAACACAAATACCTGTACTTTCTACTTCTTACATGTTGAACACAAATACCTGTACTTTCTACTTCTTACATTTTCTAAACAGGCTGGTTCCTTTAGTTTGAATGTGTGTTTGGTGGCGTGATCATTATTATTTAGAGTCATTGCGTGCCTATTGATTTGAACACGATCCATGTATCCATCATTTCCTGGTCTTCTCTAAAGAAGAGGGACCAATGAAAACGTTGTCATGTTGCCGTTGTTCAGCATGGAAACATTCATTAGCTAACAATGACATTATTGTTCTATTAATATAAAGGGAGGTCAGGTTTAAACAGCTGCTAGTTATGGGTACTTTTTACTTAAGTACATTTCAAAGCCCATACTTCTTTACTTTTACTTGAGTAAAGAAGTTTAGTCAGTACTTCTACTTTTACCAGAGTATTTTTAAACACATATCTGTACTTCTACTTGAGTAAAGGATATGTGTACTCTTTCCATCTCTGGTATACAGCAGAGGAACTAAGGTCACAGAGGGACACAATCATTACTCACAGTTCAGTTTGAAACACATTGTCGATGGTAATGTTCATTCTGAAGAGTTGTATTTCATTCATCTGTCTCTTTCGGATGATTCTATAAGTACAATGCCATGTCATAAAATGTGTCGTGCATGAATTTCAACCGGATAGAGTTGTCTGTATTTGCACATAGCTGCTGTAAACTCATCAGAAAAGACGATTGACTCTGTTTGCTAACACTACAGCTTACGATGAGATATAATGAGGTTGTGTTTTTGGATACCTTTTTTTATAGATCCAAACAGTTTTGTCTTTTCCAGGAAACGTTGCCACAGAAACCCAGTTTATAGTATTTTAGGGGCATTTAGGGCATTATTTTTTGTTAAATTAGAGGTTTTATCTGCTCATCGACCTTGACCTCATCCTGTATTGGACCTGGTCACTTTATAACGTCAACTGATATCCTCCTTTCAAAGTCAAGTCAAAGTCAACTTTAGAGATCAATATACCGTTTCCCACAATCCCGAATACAAAAACAAATATATATAAAAATATGTATGCAAATATGTATAATAACAGTCACTTCAATATCTTTGAGAATGTACATTACTGCTAGACTGTCCATAGCAGCATAACAAAAAGTGTCTGGTGCTGGATTTGTGCTGCTGCCATACTATTTATTTCTGCCATCACAGGGATCTGTCACGGGAACATGTTGTTTTTTTGGAACTTGCTGAAGCGACTGATGCTGCTGTTTTTCTCTCCCCCACACACAAGTCTGTATCACAGTGTGTTTTCTCTCACTCTGAACTCCAGGTCAGCCACACGTTCTCTGAGTACGGCCCTGGATTGCGTTTCATCACCTTCGAACACGGAGGACAGGACACAAAGTTCTGGGACGGATGGTTCGGAGTCCGAGTCACTGGCAGCTCTGTGACTGTGGAGGTCTGAAGGACGGGGGAAAGTGAAAGAGGAGAAGGGAACCAATAGTTATAACACTGGAAGGTAAAGGAGGACAGGGAACTGGGGTCATATAAGGACTCCAGGGAGGTTTCAATAGGACCAGCTTTGCCTTGTGCTAACACCTCGTTCTTAATGCTGTTAAAACAAACTGCTGCTATGAAGACTGCACTAACAAACTAAAACACCGTCATGGTGGCACAGCAGCTTTACTAACTTTAAGATATTAAAATGACTGCTTGCAACACAGACATTATTATGGTCTGTTACAGTAACTACTACCTCTGCACAGTGACTTACTTTAGTGTTATCTAAACCATGTGTTTGGTGAATAGAGGTGTAAATGATCAAGATATCGATTTCAAATTGGACTCTGAAATAAAATCTTAACTAAATAATTGCCTGTTTTGTCAATTTGACTGTTAGTTTTAAGATGTTATCGACTAAGAGACCCTTTTGTTTGTCCCAATAATGATTGCATTTTGACTGTAGATGTAAAATTGATTGACGTGTGGTCACGGTTTGTCCTCAATTATAATAAAACGGACCTTAGACGTTTCAAAATGTGGGGCTGAGAAAATGAAGACTGGTATTCCTTGTTGTTTCTTTCTTGCAAGCAGCAGTAGCAGTTGTAGTTTTTGCACTTATTGTAAGTCGCTTTGGATAAAAGCGTCAGCTAAATTAAATGTAATGTAGGGGTACGTTCATATTCAAGTGCTATGCTTAATACAATTTCTATATACATGCACTTGAGGATTTCCATTTTATTTTACTAGAGGGAAATCTTGTATGCTCAATTAATGTTCAAGTACCTCAACTTGAGCTCA
This sequence comes from Trematomus loennbergii, assembly GCA_012861695.1. NCBI lineage: Eukaryota > Metazoa > Chordata > Actinopteri > Perciformes > Nototheniidae > Trematomus > Trematomus loennbergii. The sequence continues at coordinate 89,257 of JAAOOA010001660.1, forward strand.
ATTATTAAGCTTGAGTACGTAAAAGGTTGTTTATCACCAGACTAAACTGCCTGACTTCATCTAAAGTGGATCAACCAGCTCCGGTTAGCTCAGCCGCAACATTAAAATATGTGGTGGAGAAATACTTTGACTACTTATAAGTAATACTGTTGATACTGTATACTCCTTTGCAAATCATATTTAAAATGTGACTATAAGTACAAAAGTATCTTGAATCGGCAGCCAGTACCAGTAACAATGCAGAAATAGACATATATAGAATGAGGGGTTTTTCAAAATAGCATATGACTATTTGATTTATACCAAGTGTGAGGCTAAAATGTAGTTGTGTGTTCTGCGGTATGGATTTTGTGAACCCAAGAAATGCTCGGATGTATAAAAGATTAGCAAGATTTTCAGTTGAGATAACAGCATGCAGAATTAACTTTCAAACTGTTCAAAACTCACACAGCTGGATGTGATTGAACAGGATTATATGTGCCCGAATAAGTAGAAACTGCATGTGAAGACCCAGGGCCCAGTTATAAATACATATAAGATATGACATGCAACAAATTTAAAAAAAACACTTTTATTCTCATTCAATCCAAAGTCAATTGAAGGTGGAAGACATACAGTCAGTAATATACACATTTCAGTCATCAGACATAAATAGTTCAAATTGCAATAATGAAACATGGACAGGCCATTTGGCTCTGCATACAATGTCATTCACAGAAAGTGATTCAAAGTGAGCACCATTAACACTGGCATACTAAGGGCACCATGTATTTTAAAGCTACATTAAACAATGTTTACATTTCACTGAAAATAAGGTATTGTTCTGCTGTTGGGAGTCCGAAGCACATTGGATGTTTCTCAGGGAAAAACTGTTATTTCAAGAAGCTTATGAAGCATTTCCAAATGAGGATAACCTCTAGTGATTGACGGCTGATACCAAAGCTCGTTTTCAGGTGTGCTTTTCAACTAAAGGATCGCTAACCAGCTTAATAACGTTTGCATCTGGGTAAATTCACTTACAGCTACTCTGTGTTTAACCTGCTCTACTTCAAAATCTCAAAGCATGTAAATCAGAAGTATTGATAAAAAAGGACGCTCAGTAGATACATTTAAGATACGTTGATATTTAAGCAAAGGAAATGTTGTGGACTTGATGTGTCTTGAAAAGAAGCAGCTTTAATTTACATTTTCAGAGTTTTCTTTTGGACACATTTACCTTCAACACCTTCTACAATCGGATCGGTTGATTATACTAATAGCCTCTGGCATATCCAAGTTACAAAATCAAGAATTTGAGTTAGTAGGAGGTCAAAGATTGTCTAATTGAACATTAATGTGTGTGATTGTATGACATTAGTATGGTAGTTTTGCATGGTAACAGCTTCTGGTCCATGTGAAGAGTAAGGCCTCATTCTCCTTGTGTCTGCATCTGTTTACAAAAGGCCTCAAACTGCTGCTGTTCCAACTCCGTCATCACTTTGTTCAGGGCATAAATCTGTAAATAAAGAAGGGAAGACAGTCGACACAGATGGTTACAGGAGCGAGACGTAATGTGACATAAAATACATTTGGCAGAGCACTAGAGAGTCTATGGCAGGTTCATATTTGGGAGTTACCTCTGCTCTCTGCCGCTGTTTGAGCTCTTGCTGAGCAGATTTCTGCTTGGCTCGGTCTCCTCTAGTCGGGGTGGAGTTCAGCTTCTGCTTGTCTTTACGGCAGGCAGGCTCCATGGCAACAGTCTCCAAGCAACCTGTGCAGTTTAAAGGTAAGAAGATTATCACATTTCTGACAGAACCTGAGTTAAAAGTCTTAAATACAAAGTTTGATTTATTTGTCAGTATCATGACATACACAAATCATTTCAATTCGATAAAAGCGTGCATAATATCGTCAGAAAACGGCAACCTTAAACGTAGCAACGGACGGTAGTTTGGTGTACGTTAACGGTAGTTTTTATATGTTGAATAGAAGAGTGACAGTTGATAATATGTTGTATCGTGTTCTACACTGTCCATACTCATCCGATAATGTTTTATTTTCAAATGCCTGCATAACTTGCAGGACATTTTAGCTAGCATGCCATTCATTTAAACATAAACCATTAAATAAACTCACAAAGCCAACGTTAGCTGTTTTCCCAGTTAGCTAATGTTAGCTTGATAGCTGTTGTTTACCTTTTTTATACTAACATTCCAACCAGCTATAACATATGTATATTGCAGTTACTGTTGCACTTACCTGTAGAGTAAAAAGGCGTAAAACAGTGATATAATGTTGATAAACGTTCAGTTAGCCGGTATGTTGGCTGTAGCTGTTAGCCGATCCAACAGCTGTTCCCGGGGTGTCACCGATAAACAAACCCGAGTGAAGCTTTCGTTCGAAGGTTCCGGTTGTTTGACAAAAGTTCCGGTTTACGCTGAATAAAAAAAAAACGTAGGCCCTACTGCTCATTACAACAATCCAGCGCCGTTCTCCTAGGAATAATATACGAATACAATTTAGAAAGGAAAACAAATAAACAAGATGGATTAATAGTGGATCTCACGCTATATTTATTTCCCCCCCTGTGCTAAGTTTCATAATTGTAGGAACTCTCAGGCTGCTGACATTTGATACAGAGATGCATTAAAACAAATATTATACAGTTCTATATGTTGCGTCATAACGAACATATTGCTTTGGATTTTAACCATTGGATCCAATTGTCCAATTAGCAGTAGGCTTAGTACATTTCTATGTTTCCTTTTGTGTTTTACCCTTTATATGTACAGTCTATGGTTTTACCACTTATCATTTTTGTCCTTTACCGACCACCAATAGCATTAACTGAAAATAAATACCTGAAAAGCCTGCATCTTCTTAAATTAACAATAAAGGCAAGGTAGAACAAAATCTATAGGGATTTTTGATCAAATATGAAATTACTCAACAATTTTTGGTTTATCTTAGAAAATGAAGAACTCTAACCACAAGATGTCGCCCTTGTCTTATAGTCTGTTGTACTTGCACAAGTTTGCATTCATACAGATGCTTGGGCCATGTGACATGAGTGTTTGTAGATTTCATTTTCCTTAGTACTTTTTTTCTCTTCTGTCTCTCAATTTGCAAAAAATATTTGGTAATGATGGTAAGATGATTTTTGAAATAGGCCAACTCTTAATACAAATTACAAGTGGTAAAAATTGGTCCTGAGAGTCACTTAGCCTGATCCTCTTACACCTGTTCATGAACATTTAGATAATTAAAATGTTTTAACTGCTTCAGCCCTGTTTTCACTTGTGCTCTATAGTATACTCATACACACACACACACACACACACACACACACACACACACCACACACACACACCACACACACACCACACACACACACACACACACACACACACACACACACACACACACACACACACACACAAACACACACACACACACACACACACACACACACACACACACACACACACACACACACACACACACACACACACACCACACACACACACACACTGTACAGACTCCCTCAGGGCAGCTCCTCAGTGTATAAATCAGCGGGGTGAGGAGTGAGCCTGACTCCAGCTGAGGGGAGGTCCAGAGCACATTTATCACCTCAGAAACAAAAACAGTCATTACGAAGGGACAGAATCACTAAACACTCTCACATATGAAATTAGGAAACCTCAGCCCGAGCCTCCTGACAGCGAGTCTCTCTCTCTCTCTCTGCTGTTGTTGTGAACCCCGGTCTGAGTGTGTGCCCTCTGGCAAGGCTACACGCCACAGAGATTTATCGCGCAGCATACCAACGGTTTACCTGGATTTATCCTCCAACTACAGCGGAGAGCTCTCCCTCGAAATAATATCCTGCCAAGAACAACTTCTGCTGAGCGCCGCAGACAACAGCCAGACCTGCTGCTCCATATGCACAGAAGCATAAAGAAAAACACTTTTCATAAAGCTTAATAATGAAAAACAGGTCCCTTAACTGACATATCATTGGCTAGGACATATTATGCTCTTTTTTAGGTTCTTGTATCTAGTGTCTCTACTGTGACATGTCTCCATGCTTTAATGTTCACAAAGCTCTTTATTTTTATCATACTGCCTGTGCTGCAGCACCTCTTTTCACCCTCTGTCTGAAACCAGAGCCCAGTCTGCTTTGATTGGTTAGCTGGCCGGTTCTGTTGTGATTGGTCAACTGCTTAGAGATGTCCCGCCCCTTAGAGTTTCACATACAATGTGTTGACGCGCTAGCCAATAGAAGCGTGAGTGTAACGTAGTGTAAACAAAGGAGTTCAATTGAGGCGTTTCAGCCGGGCTGGGGATTTTAGTGTTTGCACTGCAGACCGTTTACATGCACTAAAAGTTATATACCACTTTAAAGGACAGGGAACACCCCCATAAGCATAATAGGACCTCTTTAAGTGAAAAGACTGAAGCTGGAAGCTGCATTTTCAGGAATTAGAGCAATAATGCTCATTGTTTTGCCCTCTGTCTGCAGGTTTAACAAATCTGATGTTTCACATTGCAAAAGCTTATGAAATATTTGCTGATACTAACCCCCCCCCTGAGTTATAAAGCTTGGGGAAATCCTCAGTGGAAGATTTATCTCATGTAGCAAAGTTCATCTGAAAACAAGAAAAGACACAGTAAACACACTGGGCAGTTACCAAGTCATCACGGTTGTCAGCAAAGCGTGCCACCCAGAGAAAATGTGAGGTGAAAGACGTCAGAGTACTAACCACGCAGTTTGATTGACAGGGTAATTCTGGGAAGAGCAAAAGCACAAACACCCACAGGGATGACTGAACCAAACGTTGCAATAAATCACAGGAAAAAGGTGTTGCAGATGTAAAGAGCAAACCACAGAGTTTAAGGAGGTGTGTTATTATTGTGAGGAGAATCAGAATAGTCAGACAAGTCAGACAAGTGTGTGTTGTCTAAAAAACATCAAATATGTGTGACTAAATAGACAAAGTAAACAAAACAAGACAAAATACGTACTTGTTAAATAGGCCCTCTTGTTTATTTTGGGTTTTGCCTGTAGTGTGTTATAGGTTTTAGTGCATGTAAATGGTCTGCAAAGGCTACAATTCCTGTGTTGAAAGTGAAAGTGAATACACATATAGAAAGAAAACATTTGAAAGTGAGTTTTTGCCAGGTATTTTCAGATGGGAAATGATTGTGCCATCCCGTTTCCACTTTAGAATAATGCTACAAAATATATGACTGCAAGCGCCATTTTTGAATAAAGTTTGGGAAAAGAAAATTCTCCCCACGCTCTACTTCTCAGCGCTGTCTGAGGTTTTTCACTGCATAAAGCGTTAGCCCTATATTTCCAGAGCTTGTTTATTGTTTTGCTGCAGCTTTAGGGTGGTGCAGATGGATGGAGTGAGCTGATGACATGCCTCTGCGCTCATAAACATTTTACTATTTACATCGCAGCGCCGCAATACACCACACATTCATCAAACTATCTTCAACATGCCTCAAATTGATATTGTACAGTATTTCATTAGACCCAACTCACATAAAGAGACGTGCATGATTAGTAAAAGATTGTTGTTGTTGTTGTTGTACTGTCTAAAAGTGCTTTAATTCAGTAGTTCTCATCCTGTGGGCAAGGACCCCTGGCTTACAGTGTAAAATACATATACTTTACATTACACCATCTGTACCAGTTGGGGGGCTTAAAGTGATCACATTTTTAAGATACTAAAAAGTATGAAACCATTGGTTAGCGCTTAGCACATAGGGCATATACCACTGTATGTGCAGATAGTTGCATGTAGTTATATGTATTAATAACATTTGATTTTATTGTACACTAAGGAGCTGTGACCCTGGAAAAAATAGGCCTCCTTCACTTTGAGGGTTAGCGTCTGATCCTTAGTCAACATGTCTAAGTGTCTATGGGCAATATACTTAACCCCAAATTGCTCCTGTGAACATATCGACAGTAATAAAGTGTTCAAAGTAACACTGGACTTTTATATAAGTTCGTCAAGATAATCAGTAGGTATCACCAATCCTCCAGTCGGAAAACCATCTTACTATTGCAGAAAGTTCGCAGGACGTTGAAGCAAATTTTATTGGTGGCCGGACGTTGGTACTACAACTTCCGTTAGGTCATTTTCGGGACAAAAATCAGCAGATTATTTTTGTAAACTAAATCAACTGCCCAGTACAAACACTTTACTAAAAGCTGAATCGAGAGTTATTTGCCCTCTCCATTCATTTGATAGACTCGCGATTGGCCATGATGCTGCAGATTGGAGGCGGGGCTTAAGCAAAACACAAATGTTCACTTTCTATTGCCCAAGATCCGAGGTCCCACATCCAATGGTGTATCCATTTCTCTTTGTACATCCATGCTTCTGTATTGTCCCGCCCTTAGAGGATTAGAAAGTGTTATGAATATCCAGCAAAGGACCAAACACGTGCATAAAACAACGTTACAGTGAACTTCATTATACTAACCAGTGGCTCGAGCAACCTGTCTGTCTCTTCAGTTTTAAAGGTCCCCTATTATACTGTTTTTCATCGATATATTATAGGTCTCAGATATATACAAAACATGTCTCTGAAGTGTTTGGCTCCAAATACCAAACAGATCATTGCAGCATCCCATAATCCCCTCTAGGGATGCTCCGATTGATCGGTCACCGATCAAGATCGGCCAATATTCACTCTCTACCGATCGATCGGTGCTCTCTAAACATGCCGATCGGAGAGCCGATCGCATGACGTAAAATACATGACACTTTTTTCTGTACGCGGCAAAACAAGCTCGCCAAAATGGCTTCACCAGTCTGGCATTATTTTAAGGTGTCAGAAAAAGACAATCAAATAGCGGTATGCAACGTGTGTGAAGCAGAAATCCTGCAGCTCCGCCCGCTGTGACGGACCGGTGAGCGGAGCAACACACACTAAGAGTTAGACCTAACACACTTAGCTATTTTATCTACCTCTGGAACAAGCTAAACTAGTTATAAATATGTATTCTTCACTGTCGGCCTCACACATTACTGGATCAGCGAGCTGCATGAGACGATACTGACGGGCTGTCAGGAGAGAGAGAGAAAGGGGGAGAGAGAGAGAGAGAGAGAGAGAGAGAGAGAGAGAGAGAGAGAGAGAGAGAGAGAGAGAGAGGGAGAGAGGGGGAGAGAGGGGAAGAGAGGAGAGGGAGAGAGAGGGAGAGAGGAAAAGAGAGCGCTTCCGCTCATTTCTCCCGTGTTATTATCCAAAGTTAATGTAAACTTGAATAATATACATCATTTGAATGTAATAATTAAGTTGTTGTTGTTTGTGGAAGCGCCAGTGAATGAGCCCCATTAACTGAGTTTTAAACATCACTTTAAATGGAAGATTTAAAGTGATGTTTAAATCTTCCATTTAGGCCCCGCCCATTCGATCGGATCGGCGATCGGTATCGGCCGATACTGATTCCGGCGATCGGCGATCGGCCCCAAAATTGGCGATCGGAGCATCCCCTAATCCCCTCTGTTTCAGCCCTGTTTCAAAAGTGTTGATTCTCTGTCTGTTACTTTATGGCGCGTTTCCACTACAGCGCGCAGCCCGGTTTAAGAGGGCTGTGACGTCAGCGGCCCGTTTGTGGTTGCGTTTCCACTTGGCCTAGTACCGGCCGGCGGGTCCTAATTCACAGTTTTTCTGGCCTCATAAAATCGTGGGGCCAGGGCCAAGACAACCGGGCTGAGTTTGTGACGTCAACGCTCTCGGCTGCTGATTGGTCGGAGAGAATCGTCACAATCTGCGCGAGATAATCCATTTTTACAAACAGCATTTTTGTTAACAGAGGAGCTACAACAATGGCAAAGAAAAGCACACCATGGTCGGTCGAGGAAGTGACGACGTCCATTATATTGCAGATGATAAGGTCCAGCGGGTGCTCGACGGGACAACTCGCAATATCAAAGTCTTTCAGGAGGTCTCTACACAGACACTGGACTCTCCAACGGCGTTACTGGAGTCTGCATGGTACGTTTTTGCTAACGCTCTGTTATTTGCTTGAAAGCTTTGTGTCCCTATCTGTTCTAAAGCTCACTTCTAACAAATAAGTCTATTTTATCCTTACATTTATGTTCGACAACCCATGCTTTTATGGAGCCCCGAAGGCTAGCTAGGCAGATAGCATTAGCGAGAGCTATTGTTTGCTAACACCATATATGTGCCATTGTTTACGTTCAGTTTGTCTTTTCTATAGTTGTTGTTGCTATTTATAGTATTGTGCTGCAGTAGTTTGTGGAATTTACAAGTCATGTTTCTGTTCTAGATGATTACATTGGGACTAGCGAGGAGGAACAGTTCCGAACAACGTCCTCTGCATCAACAGCACAAACCGAGGAGGAGAGGATCTGGCCCTGCAGGAACGGCAACTGGCCCAGCAGAATCAATGCCATGTCTTATCTTATTGCTTGTTGATAAATAATTGCACCCACCAGCGATCACACAGAAAGATGGCATCATCTAGGCGTCCCTCTGCAGTCAGAAATATCATAAACACCATCGTCCACAAAGCACTGTACAGGGGTTTATGGATTTAAGAGAATACTTATCACAGTGAAACCTTTATCATCTGTTGCAATTAAAGCAAATAAGAGAATAAATACTTGGTTAAATAATACATTTTAACTCTTTAGCAGGACAACTCTGCATACTGTTTGAAATTGAGTTTGCTAGCTTGAGGTCCTCCTCTAAAACATAACATTACATATTTTGTAATGGTATTAAGAATACATGATAAATACATGTAGTAAAAATTACTCAATTGTAATACCCTCGTTGTGCTAGACTCAAACACATTGCTTATATATTTCAAAGAGAAGAGAACAAAAGAAAACACCTATACAAAGAGAGCGGTGCACAGCGCTTAATATTTACTTGCACTATATTTCTGTTGATCTGGGTTATTGTGTTGCACTGTTGGAGGAGCCTGTGACCTAAGATGTTCATTGTCATAACTACACTAGCTATGTTCGTATGACAAAATAAAAAACCTTGAACCTTGAGGCTGTGTCTTTCAGACAAACCATCATAATCATATTATTTTATGCTGTGGATACTTTAGCCTCCATCCATGTTAACAATTTTTTACACTTGCATTTATGAATATAGTTCTGTTGTGTTTTACACTTTTGTATTTATGTTTATAGTTTGCTTTGATATTTGCTTAATTTATTAGATTATTATTATTATGGGGGCAGTACTGGTGCTTGAAATTCAAATATTTACTAAATAGTCAATTCTGATAACATTTTTTTGGTTTAAATAATTTGACAAACACATGTATGTGAAAAAGAAAAGATGTATTTATGTTCAATACAATACAATGAATATTTAGGTATTACATTATACATTCTAGGTATTCAGGTAGCGCATCAGACCCTCTCGTATGTCCCTGCCCTCCTCTGCACCTTGTGCCACTGCTACCCCTGGTAGACGTAGGTTTTCCTCAGGCATCCTGAAGTTCTCCACCCACTGAGTGTGTGTGAAAGATGGAACAATCACATTCCACCACTCGGTAGCTCGGTCGGTAACTTCTGAAATACACAAACAAAAGCATACATATTTTAATACGTAAAAGTGGTAGCTACAATTAATTAAATACTTGAAATACTTTGGTCGTATAGGGAGCGTGAGCCTAAACACATTGCTAGTTAGCGAACGTTAGCTTACCAAGTAGCATTGTAGTTAGTAGTGATTCGAGTCGTCCTGTAGTCTCTGCGGCGTAGGAGGACTGCCCGAACTCTCGCGTCAGCTTCTTCTATACCTCGTCTTGCTATACGTCGCCTCTTTCGAAACAACTCTTGTCTATTTCTTGTGATAATAAACCACACAGCAAAAAACAAGCAAACGATCGCTTTCACATCTCCATTGTTGTGTCGCATTGAAGATGACGTCACGGCAGTTTTAAGCAGCGTCGCTCCGCCTACACTGCGTTACTATAGATACTACCCCAGTTCCTAAACTGTAATGGAAACGCGCCATAAAGTGAGCTGGTCCTAACGAGGCCAATCGCGGCCCAGCCATACCGAGCGGGGCCGAGCGAGGCCGTGTAGTGGAAACGCGCATTAGATGAAAATAAGGAGCCCCTCCCCACGCCCCTCTGAGAGATATTTGGTTAAAAAGAACACATTAGCTGCTTTCACACCAAGTACTTTGCTGTACTTAGTGCCGGCACTTAGTGTCAGGCACTTAGTACCCCCATGGAACTAAGTACAGATTGCGTTCACACCGGAATAAGTTCCCTGAGGGAAGATTACGCAAATGAAGCCGCTGACGTCACTTCTTCTTCTTCTGCTTTGGGTTTACTGGCAGGCCGCAAACCACTTCACGGCGTATATTGCCACCCAAAGTCCCCGGCCGGATGTCCCCGGAGTTGGGGACTGGCTTCAGTAGAAGCTGCTGGGACTCCCAGCAGCTTCTACTGAAGCCTTCCGAGTAAATCGCCAGAACGCCGACACCTCCTCATCACTCCACCGCTCCCATGTTTTTTTTTGTGTTGCCATAAGTTATTCTCTCTCCGTTGGTGCGCGGGGCTAATGCTAATGCTAATAATGCTAATGCCAGCAAATACAATGGAGGCTTCACAAAACTTTTCAGAGTTTTACAGGGTGTCGTTTGCAATTCGCCAGCCAATCGAAATTGGTACTTTTTTCTCCCCAGGATAGTCCCACCTCTCTAGCAGGCACTACAAATTGGGGTAAAAATTCTCGGAACTAAGTTCTATTTTGGTGTGAACGCAAAATTCCAGGCACTAACGGAACTAAATGGGAAAAGTACGGGGAAAAGTACTAATGGTACTCTAGGAGGAGATTCAGGTGATAAGGGGGGGGGGGGGATTACCTTGGTTGGTGATTGGCTAATGGTTACACAAGACAAAAAATCGTGGCCAAAATCTGATCAGCTCATTTTCAGACAGGTTTTTTATATAAATGGATCAGGACAAAAAGAGAGAGAATCTTTTTTCCTGAAACTTTCAGAATCTCTTTACACAGAGGGGACATGTTGATGTAGAAGAGACATGAAGAAGGGGACACATGTTGATGTAGAAGAGACATGAACAAGTGGATTTTGCATAATAGGTGACCTTTAAGTTGCTTCGCAGAGGGACGGAGTGGCAGCCCAACAAAG